>JAJQWJ010000008.1:962500-967500 GCA_023637945.1 Phaethornis superciliosus
CCAATAATTCAATCCTGAATTGAGATCTATGGCCACCCATTTGTTCCAGCCCACACTAGGAGTCTCTGTGATCACCCGGATTGTTTATGGCACTGGGGAAGGGAAAAAAAAAAAAAAAAAAGAAAAAAAAAGAAAAAAAAACCAACCTAAACCAAAAAAAACAACACAAACCACCTCATGCACCTCACCTCAGGAATAATAATTTGTTAGCCATTAGGATATTTTAAATAAACTTGTGTAATTGTCTGTTTGGGTCCTGCAGCGGGCTTGAAACGTAAAAGCAGAATCAGAGGCCTTGGAAGCAGTTTTGGGTGTCGGGCGCCTCTGCGACCTCTTAATTCTCTGAGAATTTTTATTTATGTGTTTCTCGGTGTTTCTCACGAAGCAGAGCTGAGTGTGTTCACTTTTATTACTGTATAGGTTTAAGTGGCTCCTGGCATATCGGGGCTATTCATACAGCACAGTAACTGGCGGATTAGAGAACAAACCCACTATAAATTGCAGCGCAGTCAGTAAAAAGATGCCACAGAAAAAGTGTCCCTGGGAAATTGGATTGACCCAAAGAAAAGCAAATAAAAGAAAGGAAAAGGCCCATATTTTCTTTGCGGTGTTGCTGAAAAGGATGGGAGTATCATTTTCATAGTGGAATAATGTTTTCTGGGAAAACACAAAAGCAGATGTTCCTCATTAGGAACACCCATTGTCTACATATCACAACTATGAACAGATAAATCTCTCCTATTTCACCCATACATTCCAAGGGCTGTAAATGATTACAGGATGCCGCTGGAACTGCTAAACCAAAACCACACTCTGTGCTAAAATAATTCCTCGGTGCCACCATCGTCTGTTTCGTCGGAAGGTATGGAATTCCCTGCTGGCATCCAGCCTCTTCTTTTGCCTCCCTTTGCTGGGACACCCCCAGGTCCGGGTGCGGGGTGTGACAGGGCAGGGTGACATCCCCAGCCACCCCCCGGGTGGCAGCTCTCTGGCAGAGGGGTGGCAGCTCGGGATGTGCTCGCAGTGCATCACCGCTCGCCTGCTCGGCAGCGGCTTTCCAGATGGTACCATCACAGCCCTACTGCTAGCTGGCATCTCCGCGGGTAGTAAATACCCCCCTCCCCAATAAATCTGGCATTATTCTATAGAGTTTAGGAGACTTATCATTCCAAGTGTGTCCTACTTTCCTGTATGGAAGCCAGACATCTGTTTATCCCATTTCTTTCATACAGAGTTTGGAATAGCTTTAGTTTGGGGGAATAAAAAGTTTTGTCATATTTAACAGCTGTTACAAAATTTCAATCCCGTAGGCTCTTAAAATACTTTTCGTCTGACCTCAGGTTTTGCAGTTAATTGACATTGCTGGTAGCCACCCCCCTTAACCTTTCCCTGGCTGTAATTTCAGATTATTTTCAAGCTGACAGTTCACTCCGGGTTTTTGGTTTGCTTCGGAATTTTTTTTTTTTCTTTGTGTGTGATTTTTTTTTTTCCCCCCAATGTTTTAATTTCTCCTTACTGTAAGTTTACACCTTCGGCAGGGTTGCTGCTCAGCGGCTGGAGGGCAATGGGTTTTTTTTTTTTTCGTCAGCAGCGTTTCCTTTCACTTCCCGTCACAAAGGTGAGAGCCGCTGACCTTTGCTGGCAGTCCTGGCCGCTGAATTATTCATGTGATTGACTTTTTGTCAGTGCACACAGTTGTGCTCTGGGACATTTTATTCATTTACCTCATTTAAAGCGCCTTTCTGCACCTGTTCAAGTATTAATATCATGTAATTTGGGCCTAATGCCGATTTTGCTGAACACTCATTATATTTTTTATTAGCTATATTTCCAAACGATTATGTATGATTATTACCAAGCCTTACAAACAGCAATGGGTTATTCCCTAGACCTTTACATCTTCTTGTCAGGTTGTTTTCAGAAGCAAGGAGGATAAACATTTGACCAGTCCCAATGTTTTTATTCCTACTCCATATCCAACCAGAGAACTTAAAGCTTTTTCCCTTATGGCTTTGCGAAAGCATGATTAAATCCAACTCTGCAGAAGCTGTACAAATGCCAGCATTTATAAGGTCAACGCTTTTGTTAAAAATGCTATGTAAATGAGGATCTGCAAAAAGGGACATTAAATAAAATTAAATTCATTGTCTTCTTTAATGTCATTTACATTTTGGCTAAGCCCTGGCCTGTCAAGGAGGATTTTTAAAATAATTTTAATTACACATCATTTAGGGATCCAAGGTTTTCTATTCAGTAGCATTTGGATAACCTGCAAAATGGTGACTGTTTATTAACTTCTTAAATGACAACTTGTCATTTCATCTGCATAATGCAATGAAAGCAGCCCAGTTTGGTGTCATTTTTTCTGGAAAAAAAAAAAAAGTCTTATTTTTCTTCAAGATGTGCACCCAGCTCCTGGAAGAACAGTCCTTAACATTGCTCAGCTGCTCTTTCATTGCTGTGTTGGTGCTACCAAGTTCAGAGTATATTAAAAAAATTTCAGCTTCCTTCGGTAACCAGTTCTTGACAAAATTCCTGTCAGAAACCTGACAGATCTTATTTATTTATATCATTATCTATCTATCTATCTATCTATCTATCTATCTATCTATCTATTTGTTTATCTCCAGTAAGCCTGTGGTGTGTTGTCGATGAAGGGCCCAGGTGCAGGGGCCCATTAGGAGGCGGGGGCAGGCAGGGTGGTGTTTGGGGTGCCCAGGTAGCAGCATATTTCTGCTGTCAAGAGCCCAAGGGCAGTGGTGTGCTGGAAAAGGGGAGGACACAGTACAGGGAGTGAGCACCTTGGTTTGCCAAGAATACATCTGAGCAGAGAAAGAAAAGGGAAAATCAAAGCAGTCCCTGTAATCCCAGCAGACTAGGATCACTGGCACCCCAGAATGAGGACTTGGTACCAGCTTCCTTCATGGTTTTGTTTTTGGTTTTTTTTTGCTTTTCTCAGGGTTGGCCAAATTAGTGTGCTTGCATCCGTCCCTCTCCATCCCTCCTCCTAGTGCAAGGGTGGCAGTGCCTGGGTTGGGAGTGGAGGAATGTGTTCACCTACAGCTTCCAGACCATTGTTCTCCAGTAAATCCCAGTTGTGCTGGATGAGACTCCAGCACCACTTCCCCTGCCTCCCCCCTGCATCAAATCTACTGCTTGATTATTTGTCTGAAGCCCAAAGACTTGCACGGCACTAGTAGGAGGGAATAATAAAATCTCATGGTTTGGTGAGGAAGGAAAAGGGGGGGAAGGGATTTTAAGCAAAGCTGTCAAAAACTATACTCCAGGAGGTATCCTGATACAAACCATCCCGGGCTTCTGCTGCAGCCTTATCAGGTGAAAAGCAAAGATACTGCCAGAGCCTGTAATTTTGTTAGGATGCCTTTGATGAATTGGATTAGGTTATGGAAAAATCTTTCCAACTCAGAGTTCTGGTACGTGAGCTTCCAGGAAGTAAATAATTACTCTCAGACAGCAGATAATTAAAAAAAACAACCTGTGAAGCACAAAGTGGTAGAAATGGGTTTAATAAGGCTCTTTTTCTAACGTGCGGATATTTGGGGGCTGGGGGGGGGCAGTGGGAGCAGCAGTGTTGGGTTACTCGTAGGAGTTGCTTTGCCGTGCTGGAGGAGGTGGAAATTCCAGGCTAGGAGGATGGAAATTGTCACTGGGGATGCTGGGGGGTGTGTGTGTGATTGACACACGGGGTGAGGGGAAGGGGGATGTGGGAGCTCAACCTGTGCTCAGCAGCCCCAGGAAAATGAAGGCCATTCACTGGGGTCAGGCTGCCAGCGGACAAGCTCCTCTTGTTTGTTTATCTTAACAGCAAATCTCACAAAAAAAAAAAAAAAAGCTTGTGGTCAAAACTGTATAATAGGACATTATACTGGCATTATTAATACCCTCTTAAAATAAAGTTGTAGCTGCACTTTTGAAAAGAATAAAAAAATTGGAATCTGGGGAATTTTACAGGCTGAGGGGTACTCTGGGTTTTATGAGATTGAGGGATTTGCCCTTTTTGTTAACTGTTTTGGTTTGTTAGCATTTTAAGCATAAGGATGCTTGCTGGTTACTCAGTGTATCAGCTCAGCTGGAGTAGAATATGGATGGCTCAGTTCTAGGTTTTATTTTGTTATGGAACAAGCTCCTTCTTATTTCTCAGAGATGGAAAAAAATCCAGAGTGTAAATAGCATTTGTTAGGTAGAAAGGGAAGGTATTTGTTCTGCATGGTTTGGAGATTCTGGTGTGTCAAGGCTGGAGGCAAAACTACCAACAAAAAGAGAAAAAAAAAAAGAAAAAAAAAAAGGGGGAAAAAAAAAAAGAAATCTGTGATACTTTCAGCAAAAGTTTCACAGCCAGAAAATTATACAGAGCCCATCATCGCATGGCGGCGGTGCCAGGAGTGCAGGCAGCAAACTGCAGCATCCCAGCACGGCGGTAAGGACAGCATTTGTGTTTTCCCAATAATTCACTAGGAAATGAGTTTAACATGTGTGGAAAGGAAGGGGCTTACATTCGTGTTGTTGTAAGACATGTAGCATAGGCCCAGCGAGCGGAAGGAGTCGGCTCCAGCTTGTCTCTCGTGAAAGACGAAACACGGTTACACATCTGGTGAGAAAGAGCAGCTCATGCGGCCAGACAGCTCGCTCCGTGGCTGCTGAAAGGAGCTCTTTTGAC
Organism: Phaethornis superciliosus; assembly: GCA_023637945.1. Lineage (NCBI taxonomy): Eukaryota > Metazoa > Chordata > Aves > Apodiformes > Trochilidae > Phaethornis > Phaethornis superciliosus. The sequence continues at coordinate 967,179 of JAJQWJ010000008.1, forward strand.
AGAAACAAAGCCATGGGGGCTGGGGCCAGCGATTAGCGGGCTCCTGCTCGCTAAAAAACTCCTTGGCCTTAATGATAAAGAAATAGGAGGGAAGGAAATAAAGCAACCTGGCCCTAATCCTCCCGCGGTGTTTAAGGAGGCTTTTGGAAAGTAGGAATACAAACAAGGGCTTCCGCGTGAAACTCCCAGTGCACTTGGTAAAAGTTTCTTAGGAAAAAAATTAAAAAAATAAAAAAACCCTGACGAATATCAGAATGAAAATAGACCTGAAAGCTGAAGGAGTTATTAAAAACCAAAGGTCCAGTTTCACTTTTAGGATAAA
>JAJQWJ010000008.1:972500-990000 GCA_023637945.1 Phaethornis superciliosus
CATCCAGAAGTTTACAGTTATATAATGATGGAGAAAACCACAAACCCCGTGGGATGGCAAATTTTAGAGATACTTTTAAAATGAAATTATCCAGCCAAACCTACAAGACAACTCTCTCGTACTTAAGACAATAGCTGCAATCTGGAATTAATTTTTTTGTGATAGGGCAAATCCAATTTGCTTCTTTAACTGTTGATTAAGGAATCAGTGCTACAAGGCTGTGTGCCCCCCTAAGTATTTGCTGTTTATTTGTCTGTGGAAAGCTGCTGGAATCCCCTCCAACTGGGAGCTCTGGGTCAGACGTGGCCATAATGAAGAGCAGTCTGGCAGTGCTCGGTTCCTCTGGCTTGTTTGTGTTGAAGAAATAGTTTGCTTTTCTAGCAGCAAGCTGAGTCTACCAAATCCTGATTCTGGCAGCATGATTTTGGGCCGGGATGTAGAAACCTGTCTGGTATTGACCTGGGGTCTGGTTCAGTGTACGGGGGGAAAAATGCAATAGGTAACTATTAATTAAATAGGACTTTTGTTAAGGTGGGGTTGAACTTGCTGTGAAAGCCCAGGGACTATTGCCACATGAGGAGTAAGCTTAAGAAAATTTTGTAAGCAAACACCCAGAAATCTTCCCAACTGCTACAGCCAGAGTAATGCAATCTTTGTGGAAAACAAAGTGGTTGGCCCCTCTGCTCCCCAAGCTGAGGCAGGGCTTCCAAGCCAACTGAAAAATAAGATCAGAACACGTGAGAGGGCAGAAATGCAGAGCTCAGTGTCCCCAGGCATGCCATTAAGATCTCATAAATGACCCTGCACTGGTTGCAGGACCCATGGAGCTCTGGGGAGGTTTGGGCTTTGCTGGGCTTTGGCTGCTTGGGTGTGGATGTGTCTTGGACCACCAGCTCCAAGGTGGCTTCTGTGACAGTTAGTGACCATCTGAAGGGTGTGTGGTGTCATTCTTTATGCATAAGAGCCATACTGACTTGTGGGAAGCCAGCCTGCAAGGGCAGACTTCTAAGAGAGAAAAGCAGAGGCAGCTGTGCAGGCAGGAGGCTTCCTGCTCCTCTTATTCAGCTTTTAATGCTGGAGATACAGAAATGTGGCCACATAAACATCTGTACTTGACCAGAGCCCAGGAGGGGTTAAGGTACTGGGGGCATCACACATTTAATCATCCTTCTATCTCATCACCTGCTATTTTGCTTTTGTCTGTGCAAGTGCTCTGCTGCCTGGGAAGTGATCTAATGTGTGACTTCCCTATCCGTGCCCAGAGAGATCTCCCTAGGATTCAGAGAGCTGTGCTCACAGAGGTTTCTCTGCTGTCCTCCCTATGCAGATCAGCTCCCTGCCATGCTGAACCAGGCTGGGAAGTAAAATTAATTACCTCCTGTACCATCTTTGAACTGTTAGAGAGCATTCTGTAGCTCTTCACCCACCATGCCTTCCATGATCCGGGACAGCCTCCACTGCTCCTGCATCACGGAATCATTTAGGTTGGAAAAGACTGTTAAGATCATGGAGTCCAACCATAAAAAATAGTTGGTTTGGACCGTGCTCTGAGGTCTGCTCTGAGAGCAGCTGTGTGTTTTAGGAGGGTGTGGGGAGGCCACCAGCAGACCCCAAGTGATCTTCATGTCCCACCAACCTTCCCCTCACCCTCCTGCACCTCTGAGCCCCTTGGGAGATGCACAGCCTGGTGGTGAACATTGGATTTCCCCCGCATCAAACATCCCACCTAAGCCCCAGGTGCTTCTCAGGGGCTGTACAGAAGGTGTGCCAGCTGAGTGCTGCCATGGCTCTCCTACTGGATTCGGCCCAAAGTCAGTAAAACTAAAATTGCAAACATAAAGTGACTACTTACTGGCACAGCATGCATGTTTTCACACATTCCCTCCTCTTCCTTGAGCTCCTCAGAAGACAGCAATGTAACAGAATATGCTTGAGCATATGGTAGAAGTAACGATTGATCTGGTTCCTGAGGTAACACATGATTTTATTTTGTGTGCTAGTGGGTCGTGTGATGGGTGCCTCTTTAGTGAAGTGAAGTCATTTCAGGATTATTTTTTTTCCCAATATAATTTACACTCAGTAGTGTCTCTGCTCAACCAGCAATGAAATCCTCCCCTTTTCTGTGTTGTTTAAGCTTCAGAATAGTTCTGACCCATGGAGCAAGGCATGGTGACCATCTCCTCCTTGCCTTTCTGCTGACACCTGGAGCCCCTTCGAGCCCCTCAGCTCCACCTCATGTTTTCTGTCACCTTCCTCTGTGATTTCAGGCCAGCTTCTACCCAGCACCAAGAGCTCTGCCCTCATCTCCCCTCTTGTGGTAAACTCACTTACTGATTACCTATGATTCCTGTGCTATGATTTTCTGATGACAAGAACTCTCCTGGGTTCTGGTTGTGCAAAGAGGCTTTTGGTTGGGCATGGCATCATCCCAGCTCCCAAATCATCTCAGCCTGAATTCCAGTGCTGGTGTCAATTCTGTGTGCACCTGCCTCTTCCTCCAGGTGACAGTTTGGTGTACACGTGTGGACACCCCAGGTTGTGTTTAAGCAAGATGATACAAAAATCAATGACCCAATGCAGGGACAGGTCGTGGTGTCTGCTGATGCTGCAGTCACAGCAGCCATGGAGACACCCAGCATTGTGGCAAGGGGCTGGGACCTCTTTTCCTGGCATAAACTATGACCTAAATATAGTACTCAGTTTTTTTAATATATGTATATATGTTACTGGAATAAATTCTATCAGGAAGTAGTAAGCAAAGTAGATGTGTCTGTCCAAAACACAAGTGCTATTTAGTAGATAAGAAGAGCAGCTGGACTGATGGTTGCTGTGTAACAGTAAACACTGTCACTTGCAACTCACATTGAAGACTTCAGCAGAGTTTTTCCTGGCTTCATGTATTTCTTCTGGCTGAGTAAGAAGGGTTTTAACCCTAAAGAGTGTGTTTTCATGACTTTTGCCACTCAGTTCCTTTCAGATTCAAAAATACCACATTTAAAAATACTGCATGGGATTGATTTAAGTATAATTGCTGTAGGCCTTCCAGAAACACACAAGTTGGCAACTATTCCCCCGGTCCTTTGTTGTTTCAGAGTTTAGCAGTTAAGAACAACACAAATACATTTTGTTTGTGGTGGGTCACAGGTTCAAAGAGACTTTGAAAAAATAGACTGGGGATAATTGGGTTATCAGATGCAGACACTGCAGGGAATTGAGCATTATCTCTCCTTAGTGTTAGGACTACTGGGTCACTTCCTTGCCTCCCCAGCTCCTGCTCTGTCAGCCTGACAGAAGCCAGATGACAGCAAGGGGCTTTTCCTGGTTACCACCCCAAAATTTTCCCTTTTTCCATCCTTCAACAGGTTGATTTTATGAACCATGGCCATACTAAATAACATCTCGCCTTGCTTTCTCCCCCATTGATTCAACAGTCTTTAATTGCTCGGAACACAAGCCAGATCCTTGGATTCAAGTGAGTCTTCCCTTGCCTTCAACTGCTGTTACTCATTTCTATTAGACAACATCTAACGAAGCTATTGACTTGCACTTTGACATTGGCACTGCTACTGTGTTTGATTGTACTGTCAATCTAGGAAAATCTTTCAAACTCCCAGTAAAACATCTAATTCTTTATCTTCACTCTGCGCAGCTTTGCTGTCCCACACTTGCTGTCATTGCAGAGCTGAGAGGATGCTCTGTGTTGTATGGAGGCAGAGGAGAGTGTACTAATTCAGCCTTCATGGTATTAATTCACTATTTTTGAATATTTTATGGGTGTTTAGTATTAGCAGATAAGATATACCTCTCTACCAGAGTTCTCAGTTGACAGAGGCAGGACAGTATATTGTTTTACACAGTAACTTGGACACTTAGTGGAGGTGCCCCGGGTTGGAACAAGATGACCTTTAAGGTTTCTTCCAACTCATTCTATGATATTTTAAGATGGCTGTTTGGTTTCTGCTGCCTGGCTGCAGGACTTCAGTTCTTGGGAAAAGTGTGAGAGCATTCACTGCTTGTGCCTTTTGAAGAAAAGAGCTCTAACATTAACATGCCTATCTCCCACTTATTGTAGTGTCACTCCCTTGCCTGGGTGGGTGGGTGCTGCTCCTTGAGAAGTAGTTCAAGCCATGTAGGAAGAGTTGGTGGTCCCAGGGCATCTGTTAGAATGGAATGTGTCCCCCACCACAAGCTTTGCCACTCTCTGGCATCATGGTGCCACCCCTCTGAGAGACCTGAAGGAAAGAGATCTTTGTGTTCCCTTTGGGATTTATGGCTTTAAAAGATTTCCACCCGTGTCAGAAAATGGTGCTAGCAAGGAGCAGTGCTGTACAACTAACCTCAGGCTTTGTGTGGTTGTGTCCAATGTGTACCAAGGATTTAAATTAGATGGGCAACGTTTTGTTCCACAGTCAACACTGTTCAAGTTTGCATTAAAAAATCAGGAGGTAAGAATGCACCAAAGCACTGAATTCATTTGTCCTCGTCTTGAGGTGCATTCAGTGTTAGCAGGTAGACACAACTGAAACCCCACGTTTCAGGGAAGTTTTGCTTTTTTAATTAAAACATAGGGAGATCTGCTGTTTGAATCTTCACTGTTTCTCTCATGTAATACTTTGAAAACTTCCTTCATTTTGATGGTTGGTATTGTTTTTAAATGGAGGAAAATAGCACTTCAGGTCAATTAATCTTAAGTATTTCAGCGTAATACTGGGAACTTATTGTCACCTACTCACTTCCTCTCAGTACTGAGTGTTTAATTCAAGCTTGCTTGCTTATGCCTCCTCTGTAAATTAGCATTATCCACCCCAGATCTGCTTGTTTCTGAAGAATTATTATACAAAGCCTCATTTTAAGGAGGTCAGACCCCTGCATGATGATTTGTTGTTCATGAATCTACTTTGTGCCAATTTGTGTGTGCATGTGCAATCAGAAGTGACTTGGAGTGAGTGAGATAATAATCATCTGCTGCTGATATGAAGACTTCCTCTATTCGACTACCATGAATCAGGCTGATTCCAAGTGAATGAGATTTTAATCACCTGTCACTGCCGCCAGCACTTTCTCTATATTTATGATAATTTTTTTTGTCTTTTTATTGAAATCAGTGTTGACTGAATCAAGTAATCCTGATTAGCAATCTCACTGTATCCAGTCAAGAGTGAAATGCATCAGAGCATCATTGGTACACTGAACATACTGAAATTGAAAAAAAAAAAAAAAAAAAGAGGAGGAGGCTGAAGTGTGCTGGGATGTTGCCTTGGTTGGGGGTGAGAGCTGGAGTGGGTGATCCCTTCTTAATTGCTGCCCAAACTGGCAGGGTTGGCCATTCTTCATGGGTATTGGGGTGGTGCCTGCAGACCCAGGGCTGCAGCTCAGCTGCAACTCTGGGGCTCAGCTCTGCTTTTAGTTACAACTCTGGAGGTGCAAGGGGGAGTGAAGTCATCAGGGTGGCATGCCTGGAAATCAGGGCAATGTAGGGCAGCCTTCCCAGAAGGAGGGACAGTCTTTATCTTAGAGTTTTGTAAAAAGAAAAAGCAAACAAACAAACAAACAAAAAAACCAAGATAACATTCAAGACCTGTGATTTGCATCACTGCCTTGCTGAGTGAGGCCCAGTTATGTATTTTTATATGAGTTCATAATTTTTATTTACACTGATATTTTACCAGGTGTTGTAGGAAATACTAAACCTTTAATGCTGTAGGAATAAAACCCAAATGAGACAAATAAGTGCCTTAAGAGCCCATGTTATTTAAGCTGAGTTAGACCAGGCAGTCCTCAAAAGGCACGGTCAGCTCTGCAGCAGCCCCTGCAACACCTTCTGTGTCCCCCTTCCTGGCAGGATGAGCAGGAGGTGACCCTGGTGGCTTTCAGTAGAGAAGACAACAGGGTGGAAGTAAAGGAAAAAAAAAAAGGGGGGGCTGTGAAAGTCCTGTGCAGTGTTTTCTGAAGGAAGGGGTGGAAGTGTGGCAATGCTCTGATTGCTATTATTGGAAGCCTAAGCATGCTGCAATTAGAAAGCTCTGTATTCAATCCAGTCCTCAAATCAGATTTTGCTACATTACATAGTTGTACGTACTGTAAGAAATGACATTTCTGGAGGGGAGAAAGGGATCTTCCTACTGTCCACCCAAGCCTGTGCCTCTGAGTCCTGCAGCCAAGGGTTATCTTTGTTTATTTATTATTTACATTTGGTTTTCTCTGCTTCTTGCTGTTTCTTCCATTCCATTTGTTCAACTGTATTCCCTCTTTTCTTCCCCTCCTTTCTTATAATTATTAATACACTTTAAAAAAAAGCTCTTAGGAAGAGCCTGCCAGCTCCAGGGGCTCTGCTCCTCCTGTGGCCCTGGCTGACTTTGTCTTCATCCATGTTTCCTCAGTCTCCACTTCTTCTTCTGCCCAGCCAGTATTTTGCCATCTGTTCTTCTCCTTCATGCTTGATTTTGTTATCTGTTTCACAACATTTTAACAGTTTTTTGACTTTCTGCCACTATGGTCATCTGACTCCCTGTTTTGTCCTGGTCACTCCTACTCTTCTTTTTTCAGATCTTGCCCTTCCTTAGTCCTTGCCATTTTGTCTTCCATGCTGAGCCGACTCCTCTCCTTTCAATTTCTTCCTGCTCACAAGCTTTGTTTGGGTTGGGTCCTGGTTTTTGTATGTGGTCTCCTTCACCCAAAGAGCAACAGCCATTAGCTTGTGAGGTGATTTCCAGGTCTGGCACTCATTTCCCAGTTTGTTTTTCTCCACAAACCTGTACCAAAATCTCCTTTTAATATCTCTTTCAGAAGGTTTGCACTCAGCTTGAGCTGAATGTGAGCACAAGCCAACAGCTTCCAAGCTTCTGCTGCTGCTGCTGATGCCACAAGTGGTCTCTGTCACTCAGGTCACACCGTGGAGATGGTTTTGCATACATCACTTTCAAGCCACAGACAAATTCTTCTGCTGTAATTCCATCTTTCTATTTTTTTTTTTTGTTGTTGTTTGTTTCATTAAATTCTTACCCTAGGACACAGGCTTTCAGGAATCTCCCTTCTTTATCCTTCTCAGGGTTTTCTCCTTCTGCCCCAAAGGCAGTGAGAACCTTCCCTCTCCTCTTGCTCTGACCACAGGACCTGGCCTGTTCAGCTCTTTTAATCCTTCATCAGGAATCAGCTTTTCCACCTTTCACTCATTTTCCTACCTTCATCACTCTTCTTCCTTGATTCCCAAGTAGCTATTGGCTGCTCAGGCAATTTGCTAGGTGGTGCATATGCCATGAGTACCCATGAGCCTCCCAGTGTACATTACCTTGCAATAGCTGCTTGCTTGGCTCTTTTTTACTGCCTGTACAATTTTTCTCCAGCAAAAAGTACAAGTTCCTCATTTTTCAGGGTGTGTTTGACCTTCTTTGTGAGGATTTCAGGCATTAATGAGCACCCTCCCCACCCCACCCCAAACCCACAAGTTTTGTCAGAAAAAAACATAGATAGAAATTTAAAAATAAACTGTGGTCTGATGGGCCACAGATTACCACAGCAGAAAAGTTTCTTATTTTCTTTAGGGATTTGTGCTGGTTGTGGTGTGCTGGTGAGTGCCCACTGAAGGCTGTAACTGGGGCAGATCCCCAGAGTAGAATCAGTTCTAGTTCTTTCTGGATTGTCATTAATCTCAGTCTTTCCCTCATTTGCTAATGGGCTGAGTTTCTCTTGTATCTTTTTCTTTTTTATCACATAAACAATTGCATTCTAAGAACACTCTGAAGGCTGCAAAGAAAGCATTCAAAAGTGAAACAAAGACACAAATATGCTATTGTAAACGTAACCCCAGCAAGTTTGGGTTGGGCTCCCTGTGTGTGTGCATTAGAACGTGGGGTTTAGTTCCATAGCCAGAAATAGGATTCCCCTGCCACCCCCATCATCCTCATCTTGCACTACTCAGTATTTTTTTCTGTCATTGTTTGGTGTGTGGTCCTCTTATGCCTTGGTTATTAAATGCTATTCAAGGCTTGCCTGAAAAAACAAAACAAAACAAAAAACCACCACCAGAAGTTCTTAGAGAGCTCATCTCTGTTGGGTCTGCAACAGAGAGTTACTTCTACAATGTCCCTGTCACCTGAAGCATCCCTGCTCTAGAAATGGGAAACTGAAGCACAGAGAAATTAAGAATTAAGTATCTCGGTGTAAGTGCTGCACAGGGAGGTACAAAGGATGGGATTTTCCACAGCCTGGTAGCACGTGTGGATGTTGCTGTAGCTGCACTCTGTGCAATGGACTTTCTGTATGTACCTGTAAAACCCTGGTGTGGGCAGAGCTGGCTGGGCTACTGTGGAGGGAGGGTAGCTAATCACCACAAACAGCTTCCTCCCAGGTTCCTGAGATATCCTTTTCCCAGTTTTTAATATTATCAGTAAGGTATGAATGGTTTGGTTAAAAAAAAACAAACTTTAATTAGTCATTCATTTCAACTGCATGAGGAAAGATCTTGTAAAGAAAGGAGTTTTAGCTACATCATCCCACCTTACCTGACTGGGGATGCTAAGGGTGCACAAGAAGGCCCTTCATGCAACTTTTTACATTCTTAAGAGAAACATAGCTATGATTTTGGTTATGCCCATGGGACACCCACCATCTCTGAAAGGTTTCAGTTTCACTCCTCATCAAACCTAGCTGGGGACTGCTAGAGAAGCTGATCCCTACAGCTCACCAGCTGGTTACTCACTGACCGGGGAACCTCGGGGCTCTGGGACAGCTGAGGGGGAACACGTTCCTCCAATCTTACTGCCAGAGAAACTCTCTCTAATTAATGAGTGTCTCCCTTGTTGAGGTCCTGATGAGGAAAAACTGCTCTGACACCTGGTTGTTTAGTCTGAGTGCTCAGGAAGAAGAGGAAGGAGCAGGCAGCAGGGAGGCATCCTTTAAGGAAGGGTCAGCATTAGAAAGCAATTTTTTTTTCACCGGGATGGGAAGGAAGACGGAGAGAAACTGAACCTGGGCTTGGGATAATGGGTGAAAATTGTCAGAAGAAGGGTGCTGAGAAGAAGCAAAGGGGAGAGCCTGCAGGGATACGTGGAGTGAGGGGACCAGCAACTGCACACGGATACAAATGGATGTGCAACAAGAAATGAGGAATAGGAGTGGTTCCCATCAAAAAAGGTCCTGGGCTATCTGCTCTGCCATCCTGCCAAATATCCTGTTCTAAAGAGAAGGTGGCACCAAGGTCACATATTGCCAGCAGACAGATAGGAAGATCAAAAAAGAACTACAGAGGGTCTCAAATACTCAGAGAGAACCAGGAAACCATGAATTCTAAAAAAGACAGAGAAGAAATAAATGCAAGGAAGTTGCTGGAGTTATTAAAAGATAAGATTTACAGGCAAGTTCATTTCAGTTGGTTGCCTATCCAATCAACTACAGTTGCTAATTGGATTAGTTGCCAAAATAAGCTAAGAATAGAACCTTCCCTTTTCTTATTGTTAATGCTTTCCAGGGAAAAAGTCCTTGCGGACAAAAATTAAATCTTTATTTCTAGCAACATAAAATTACCCTCTGTAAAACTGGAGAATCTTAACACTTGCTTGTACCTCTTCCTCTGCAGACCTTACAGTGGTTAAAAGCCTGCAGCTACAGCATGCTGTGAGATGGAACATTCTTGTTCTTCTCCAAATCAAGTGGTTTGTGGCAGATGCCTGCTATTGTTCCCCTTTATTTTGTCAGTCTTTCTTGTCCTTTCTCGAAGAATTTCATTGCTACACTGTCCACAGTTGACTTACAGTTTTCTGGCAATATAAATACTTCTGACATAATGGAACAACCCTAGAGAAAGCCTTAGGTAATTTCAGAGTGTCCCTTAATACAGAGTACCCTGAGCATCCTCCCATCAGGCTGTCTTCCTAAAGCCAGCCCAGCTGTTTCCAAAACAGCTCTGAGAAGGAAATCAGTTCCTCTTTCCTTGCTTGATAAAACTGCACCTAAGTAATAACCTGCAAGTAAGTTGTAAGTATGATACAGGCTCTGTGCTATGTTCTTCTGCCCTGTAAAAACAACAGATCCAGTGAAATGAGCAGCACCATGATTTCTGTTATTTGTGGTATTAATTTTTTCTTCGTACTAATACATCACCTCAAACTATAATTTCATAGCCTCCTCTTTCTTGTATCCCACATGATAAGGACTTTTCTAAAAGCTGCTCAGTGCAGCCCTCCGTTTCCCTCTGCAGTGAGCAGGTTGGTCCTTGGGAAGTTCAGTTCTTCAGCTCTTGTTAACTCACACATCTAAAGGCATGATTAATAAATCTAGCTTGAGCTTTTTAGCTTCAGATTTTTATTTCAGCAATGGGAAATCCTGTCACTTAGAAGTGGAAGTGCTCTGAAGGCCTTTGTAAAACTTGATCACAGGTGAAAGGCAGAGGATGAGACTAAATTTGAGTCTCCTCCAGGGCCAGAAAATGTTGTCTTTGGCTAATGCTGTGCAGAAGGAATGTGTGAGGTGATAGAGGTTTGGCTTCAGAGAGGGAAGTCTCACATCCAGCATGGGCACTTGCCAAAGGTCTGAATTCCCTGCAAATGGCTTGACCTGTGCTGCAGGATGGGATGGGATGGGATGGGATGGGATGGGATGGGATGGGATGCCCAGCATGGATGCTGTGCCCAAGAGCCATCATCCCTGCTCTATGCACTGGCTCAGTGTGCTCGCCAGAAAAGCCAAATTTGCTGCAGTTTGAATTAAAAAAAAAAAAAAAGTCTTTAATAGAATCCCAGATTGGTTTGGGTCAGGAGGGACCTTAAAGCTCACCCAGTCCCAAACCCCTGCCATGGTCAGGGACACCTCCCACCAGCCCAGGGTGCTCCCAGCCCCATCCAACCTTCAACACTGCCAGGGATGGGGCATCCCTATCTGGAATAATTTCAGCAAATTATTTGAAATAAGGTGAAATTTCTTCTCTCTTTCTTTACTTTCTGTACTTTAGTTAAACTACCTGGGTAGGTTCTTAATTGTGAAAGTGAGACACACCATGGGAGTATCTCACAAAACACCAGGCTGTTACTATCTAGGGAGGTTGTGGCTTGAAAACTGTGGTAGTTTGTAGTAACCTGTGAAACAATCACTTCACAGTCTTGTATAAAGGACAGAATTAGCCTATTTGTTTTGTCCACTGTGGTCTAATTATCAATTATTTCTGCTTTTGTTAGTGCACGGTGGTAATGCAAAAAAAATATGCTTACAGCTGATACATACATTTCATATATTTTCTGTCCATTTATGGATGCCAAAGGAAACCACATTTTTATAGACAGAGGGGGAAAACTTGCTTCAAAGGGTGAGGAACTAAAAAGCAGCTTTCTAGAGAGCCTCCTTTAAAATTAAGACAAGGCTTAATTCTTATTTATGAACAAATGATATTAGAATGTTTAATTAGAACATCTTTTTAAGTCTAGTATGAAAAAACCCACTCTCTGCTGACTGTGTGGAAAGGAGAGGTGCAAGGCCTGAGTGTGCAGCCAGCCTGAGCCTGCAGCCCCAGGAGCAGCAGCTCTCCCATCCAGCTCAGTGGGAAGGGACCTTTGGAAAGCTAAAGTTGCAAATTACATCTTCTGCCTTTCATCAGACCATTATCAGCTTCTCCATTGCCGAGTCGTATAGATACGGAGAGACATTTATCTATCCCAGGAATCCTGCCTCAGATAAGGTGCCAGCATTTCCACCTGTTCCTTACTCATCTGTTAAACTGGGTCTCAGGAGCACACTGAGTATTTTTAATTTGGAATCCTCATCACTGCAGAACGTGAACATTTATGGGCAATGTACAATTTCATATCAAAGTAATCAAGAGGGAAAGATACCATCAGGACCGTTTATTTATTCGTTTGAATAAAAGTAGCTGCATCCATTTCCCAGAGCTGGAAGGTCTCACAAAACCCCTGTTACCCAGAGAGGGCAGAGAGCAGAACACTGAAGGTCTCAGACAAAGGCTCAGCCCCAACCCAAAATGTCAGGGGAAGGACAGCTGATGGTTTGCAGGCTGAATTAGTGATCCAGCATGGATTTCATCAGATAAACTACCCAGCTAGCCATTTGACATATGTCTGGATGTTAAACAGTTGCCTAATGTGGGGAGCAACCATCAAATGCTCATCTGGTTGTGTCCAGCACTGGGGTGGGATGTGTGGGTGCTTATGGGGGGGTTTGGTGGGGCAGACCCCTCATAGCTGACCCCAAATCCTGCCAAAGCCAGCAGAGACACCTTTGCAGCTCAATCTGATCCAGCTGCATGGAACAGTGCTGAGCATGGGAAAAGTTTGGGGAGCCACCCAGAATGTCATGCAGCTCTACTAATATTAGCTTTAGCAACTCACAATTATAATGACTAATTGGAGCCATCACTCATTGCTATTGAGTTCCCAGGTGAAAACTATGGACCAGAACCTCCATTAGCATAAATTAGCATTGGAAAGTCAATTAAGTTACACTGATTTTACACTAGTTTTACTGTCTTTCATAAGGCTGAGAGAAAAAAAAGACCCATTTCTGACTTCAGTGATCTGTTTTTTTCCCCACCAAGGCAAATTTTTGTTAGAGTTGCTAGCAGGTCTCCATAACCACAGAGGTTTTCACCTAGAATATCTCACCAATGTGGCTGCACTTAGCAGAGCAGGTTCTTATATCTATTTTCTTGAACACAACCTGTGCCTTGGTTTGGGTGAGCTGGGTTATTGCTGCTCTCACTGTAGGGTTCAGGATGGATAAAAGATCATTTTCTGTGAAAGATCTCTCCTGGAGAACTTAGTCCCAGTCCCATCAGATGAATGGAGGAGCTTTTTTTCTGTCCTGTGTGTATATGCAAGGGAAAGAACAGAAAAAATATGGAAGAAGAGGGTAAAATATGTCATGTGAATACTGGCACTGATTTAAGGAAAAAAGAACATTCCCATTAGCATTATATTTATAAATGAGTGTGTGAGTGCCTATATACATAGCTTCACAGCAACAACATTTTTTTGTAACATAAATCTTAATGGAAATCTGGCAGAAAAAAAATCTGCAGCTTGATAGATAGTATAAACTCCAAGCAGATGACTCTAAATGTTTTACACTAACTTGAAGTTATCAGAGACATTCAAGAGAGTGTTCCTGAAGAGAGGCCTGGGCAAAACCCCCTGTGGTTTATCAGTTTATATATTTCAACAGAAATATGTAACCGAGTAAGAGTGTATGAACGATATGGTGGTGAAAATGAAAATTAATGGGAGCCTAACAAATCCAGTGCCTTTGGGGACTTGGGGAGCATACAGTTCATAGGTGCTTGTTTGTGACTTCATTTTAAAATTGAAAAAAAAAAAAAAAAGAGTATTAAAAAAAAAGAATAAAACCACAGTGGAGGGGAGCAGGCAGGGTGTTTTTTTTGTTTGGTTTGGAGGACCTACCCTGGTCCTCCAGGAAACCTCGTGACAATTTTCAAGCAGAAGATATGAGCTGAATTTTTTTTTTTTTTTTTCCCCCCACCTCTGAAACATGTTTTTCCCATTCAGGTATTCCCCCCAGCACTTCCATTGTAACTGTGGTGTTTTGGATGAGTGAGTGAGAGGCACCCGTGGTGGCTGGGACCATTTGCTCCCACCCTGTGCTCCTTCCATGATTGCCATGGAAGGTTCTGCCCGGAGCACTCTGCTGCTGTGCTGTGCAGAGCATCCCCATGGCCCAGGGGGGCTGCTCCAGGCTGGGATGTTTCCTCAGAACCAAATTCCTCTCGTTATCTCTCCTGACCTCCATGGCTCTTGCCTGGGCACATCTTCTGCAGAAGGAGGTCTGTAAAGAGAGCAGCATCACACAGGTCCTTGTAACATCTCCCTGGCAGTGTCTCAGCCCAGGATGGATGGGGCTGGGAGCAGCCTGGGCTGGTGGGAGGTGTCCCTGCCCATGGCAGCTTTAGGATCCTTTCCAGCCCATTTGATGGTTCTGTGGTTCTATGATTCCATAACCAAGAGACTGGCACCTATCACCCCATTGAAACAAGAACCCAAAGTGCAGCCTGCACTAAAAAATTGATGGCTTTGCTCAGAGAACTTTTCCAATACAATTCAGCCAGAATTTTTTTTATGGTGGAGGAAGACTTTTGTAGGTAAAGCCATGAAGAACATGAAGAACAACTCAGAATGGTTCTTCTGGCTGCAAGAGGACAAACTGAGACCTGCTAACAGGAAAACCCCTCTGAACAAAGAGTTAAAGGAGATGGGAGGGCAGGCTGGGCCTGCTCTGATAACTCGTTTATCAAGCAGTTATTTGATAATGCCCATCAGTGCAGAGCTGCTCTCACTGGGTACCAGCACCTCGGAGGCTCTGGCACCAGGACCATGCTGCTGCTGGCCTCCATCTCCAGACAGAGACCTTGCAGGGTGTCGGGGGGCACAGGGGATCCCCACCTGCCCGTGGGGCACCCCACATCTCCCGGGGTGAGGGCAGGATGAGGTGCACCAGATCCCAAGTGTCTGGGTGCAGGAGGAGCTGAGAAAGATTTCAGGGTGTAAGCATTAAAAATTAAAAAAAAAAAAAAAAAAAAAAAAAAAAAAGCCCAAATAGAGCCCATAGATGGTAATGACAATGTTTTGTTATCTTTATGTTGTTTTCTTTGCATGCTTGTTAAAAAGTGGAGTCAGAGTGTCTGAGACGGAGCCCTAACAAGTTCCTTCTAATCAGCCCCGGAATGCTTCTGTCAGGCACAAGAAAAATGCTCAGCTTGAACAAAGCTGCATTTTTCCCCCAAGAAACACATTTGTTTAAAGATTGGCCTGTCAATTTGTGAATCAACATTTCGGCTTTTTGCTCAGACATCATGCTCTTGCTTTTGCTTTTTTTTCTCTTTTTCTTTTCTTTCCTTTTCTTTTTTTTTTTTTTTTTTTTTTTTTTTTCTTCCCCGAGAAGGGGAAATAATACAAAGCTGCTATTTGTTGTTTGAAGGAAGTAAACTTCATCAGGTCGACTTAGATGTGTGCTTCAAATGTCACTCAGTACAGCTTTCTTGTAATGAAACGCTGCATACAGATTTCTTCCTTTAGGCTCAAGGGGATTAGACCCAGTAAAAGAAAAATTCAGTCTTCCTTGCTGTGGTGCATCAGAGTGAGAAGTTTAAAATCCACAATTTATTCAAATATTGATATTTCTACTTGTCAGAAGAGAGGTGCCTTGAAATTTCCACTGAGCACTGTTGTCAGAAGAATTGCAAGAAATGTGTCAGATAATTCATAAACGGAGTTCACTACTGTGAAATCAGTTGGGAACAGAAAAAAAAAAATATTCTTGTCGATGTAGAATAGGGGCAATATAACAGAAAATAGCACTCACTTTTCCATCATGTCAAGCAAATGCTCAATTTGGGCCAGGTATTTTTTTAAACAGCTTGCTGCTTCTGAAAGGAGCCCACAATGCATGAAAAATGTGTTGAGTTGGGCTTTGGAGGGAAGAGATGTGTTTGTTGCTCTGCCCCCTCCCAGCCCACCCAGCCCATCTCTGCTGGCAGGGAGGGCCCGGTTCTGCATGTGGTTTGCATTAAAGCCTTAAAAAGCTGTGAACGACTGGGGTAATGATGTAAAGTGCGAGTGTAAATTCCAAACTGTTGATAGCAGCCAGGGAAGCTGGAGAAATTCGCTGAGGATTTTTTAAGGCCCGCCATGTGTTGAAGTCATCTGAACCCTTCCCTGGGTGATGGGCAGTGGGGAGGGCCGGGCTGCTCCTCAAGCTCCCGATTCCTTCTGGTTTTCTGGCAGTCCTCCCCCGGTGCTGGTGGTACCGTGCTGGGCTGGTTTGGATTTTGGGGGGGTTGCAGCTGGGGCCGCGGGTGACGTCAGGAGCGGGAGATGCGCGGGGGCGGTGGCGGGGCCGTGCGGGAGCCTGCGCGCAGATCCCGAGCAGCAGCAACTGGGGCAGGAGGGAAATCCGGCTCTGGGAATGTGGCTGTAGGGTCCCAGGGCCTCCTGGGGGTAGCAGGGGAGAAGGCGGTGCCGAGGCGGGCTGGGGGGGTTTGCCCAGAGCATCCTTGGGAGCGCAGGTTCTGGAAGGGGCAGCTCCTTGAGATATGGTCTGTTTTCCATTTAGCACGTGAAAAATGCATTTTCTGTGGGTTTATTGCACTTTTGTTGTCATACGTTTGAAGAACGGATAGTTTAGTTAGAGCTTGTGTGAATATTTTAGAACCACCCTCAGGATCACAATAAGAGGCTTTCATTAGTTGGTGTAAAACCAGCTAACTGTGGCATCCTTACTAGGAGAGTAATCTCTGTCCTGTTTTTGAAAAATTCTTATTATTTTTAATTTAAATTTTGTACATACAAAGTACTATAGGCTGGCATTATACTTCTGTAGAGGAAACAGGGCTTAATATGGCAAAATTTGCTTCTCTCATGCTGTAGTTAAACTCCAGGAAACAAGGGGGTTAATTCATCCCACAGACTGAATTTGTACAATATCTTTTTCCGTGTGATTTTTTTTTTTCCCCAGTAGCAATTCCAGCTGCTTCAGCAACCCTTGTCAGGAACACCCCCTCCTTTTAGAGAACCCCCAGATACATCCCCCCAGCACCTTCAAACTGCTTCATTTCTATTTGTGAAGTGGAAACCATCCCCTAATCCCCCTTTCATTAGCTCCCTGTATTCTCTCCTTGCTCCAGAGTGGACACTACAAGAGGCTGACATCTTTGGCTCGTTAGAGCATAGATGCCTGCAGAAGCTGACGTTTTCCACGCCTGCTTGCAGCCTATTTTTCCTTTACACCCATTGCTTACTGTCTGCTCGGTGTCTGGGCGAATCTGTCATCTGTGCCAGAGCACAGCCCGCTGCACCACTGACAGTAAGAAGGTAAACGCTTGCTGCCTGAATCCCCCATTAACTTTGTGAAGCGTATTGATTTCTTGTAAAAATAATGATATTGACAGGCTTTCCAGGAGTAATTGTTTCCAGAGCACAAAGGTCAGAGCTGAGAGTGAAGGGTTTTGGAGCCGGGGTACTCCGCAGACATTTGTGCAAAGTGCTGGGGGATGGATGGAAACAAATAGCAACAGTTTGAGACTTTAGAAATTTAAGTACATTGACAAAACACCTAGTAGGGGGCTGGCAGCATTATTGTACTCATGAGTCATTAATAGCGAGCAGCTCACTTTGGACAACATCATTGTTTGGCTGGGCTGGGGGGGGTGTTGGAGATTTGTAGGCAAACAATAGCAATAAAAGTAGCTCCAGCCTCGGCTGCTTTGCCTGGCTCTACCTGGCTCCTGCTCTTGCAAACCAGCTCTGCTCTTCCTCTGCTTCCTCAGCACTGGCCCCAGAAAACCCGTCGAATAATTCGAGGCGAATCTCTCCTGCTTCCCTGATATGCATTTTTGCTCTTTAAGTGGGGGAAGAAGTCAAGCGTTCGGAACAGAAAAAGCAAACTCGGGGAGTTGCCAGTGGCCTGGATCAATTGGGCTGCCAGAGATAACCCAGGACCCTTCACCACCCCCAGGGATGCTCAGGGGAGATGGTCCTGGGCATGAACA
>JAJQWJ010000008.1:995000-1002500 GCA_023637945.1 Phaethornis superciliosus
GCCTAGGATCTCCTTTTATTAAAGATTATGAGTTAGCAAGGTCAGAACTTGTATTTTGAAGTCCTTCACTTAAATTCCTCTACTTTTTATTTAAAATCAAAAAGACTCTCTTCTTAAAAAGGCCAGGGATAGGCAGAGGTGGAGAGGACTCACTGAGTCAGGCTGGATAGCCTCTGAATCTGTACCAATAGGATTAGCATCAAATAGCAAAACTAGATGTTTTGTACTCTGGATAATTCCTACTGGGAGAAATGCCAATAATGAATTTAAATGCTGCAACATGACTTTTTTTTTTTTTTTTTTTTCTTTCTTGTGATTGTTCTGGACTCGTGGGCACTGGGCTGCAGGACCTGAGGGCAGGGGACTCCCCTTCTCTGCTCAGGGTCCTGGTGCAAGGAGTCAGAGACAATAAGAGAAAGCAGCACAAGGAGAAGGATGTTTTTCTGATTCTGAGCTCAGGTATTATGGATGTATCACTGCTGCTTTCTGGACTGAAGTCAGAATTTCTCAAGGCTTGATTTTTCCTTTGCTTTTAGTCGTGGGAACCACTGACACTGCTCATCTCCTATGGCTAAATGATGTGTTCAGAGTTAGCTGGGGTATAGATTTAGTCTTGCTGCTGTTGCACAGAGTCCATTGTCAGACAATTTGTCCCACTCAATTAGACTGAGTTGTCACCTGAGAAGTGCTGAGCTACCACAGCCAGGCAGCCCCCAAGTTGCCCTGTGCTGGGTTGCTGCCTTGCTCCAGCCCAACAGCTGGGGGAGAAGAATTTTGAAGCTCTGTTTCTTCTGATGCTTCTTAGAGAAGCAAGGGTGGTTCCAGGTAACAACATTTGCATCCTCCAACTTTAGGACTTGGTTATTACACAGAGGAACGTGTTCAAGAATGTTGAGGGGGAAAGTCAAACATGAGTGTTGAATTTCTGGCAGCATTAGAGTTGTCTATTGTAACCTGCATTTTATCCCCTTTACAACTTGTGATCTGAGATGGTCTTTGACTGCAGGGTGACTTCTCCTTTCTGCCCTTTCTACTTTACAGCCCTTTCTACTGCTGGTGCCCACTATACCTGTTTTTCAAGGTGTGAATCAGGATTGTGTAGTGAAGGAGACTCATCTGTACCATCTTCTGGTCATTTGCTGCTGAGCTTCAGTAATTTTAGTGTCTGAGGCAGAGGAGGGAAGGGGCCAGTCCTCCAGATGGGTCCTGCTGACCCAAGGAATCAAGTCTCAAACACAATTTCTGTGTTTATTTCTGTCACATACTTTCTGTGTCATCTTGAACGAGTCATGACCAATTTTTTCAGCACCACAGCCTCCTCTGTGTCTCGTCACTGTTCACAGCCACTCAGAGCTTAAATTGTGGGTGTGCTGAGTGCTCACACTGCCTCTGCCACCATCAGGACCTGGTGGGTGGACTGTGCCCTAAACCATTTGTGACTGTGCAGGGTTACTGTGAGGTTGGACAGAAGAATGCCTTGGAAAATGCAAAATACAACCTAAATAATAGGAAGAGATTCTTTGTTGTGAAGGTGCTGGCCCAGGTTTCCCAGAGAAGCTGTGGCTGCCCCATCCCTGGCAGTGTCTCAGCCCAGGTTGGATGGGGCTGGGAGCACCCTGGGCTGGTGGGAGGTGTCCCTGCCCATGGTCCTTCCAACCCAAACCATTCTGTGGTTCAGTGAAATAAGATTTAAGGTTATTCAAGTGGAGTGGATCAGGTGGTGGTCAGCCAAGCTGTTGCTGGCAGAGCAGGGACCTCCTGCAGGTTGTGGAGGTGCAGGTGGAGCCAGCCCTGAGGTCAGCACACCAGGGTGATGGTCACTTGGCTCCAGCATATTCAGCCCCAGCCTGGTGGTCAGGATGGCACCCAGCCCAGCAGAGCTGCTTCCAATCTCTTTGTACTTCACCCCGACTGAAACCCAGTAATACAGCAGTAATGTCACCTCCTGGAAGGGCAGCGCTGTTAATTCTGAGATGCTTAAATGTGATGGGGGAAATGTCTATGAGGAGGGTGATAAGACATTGACTTAATAAATTTACAAGGTTAGGAAGATGTGCCCTGTGGAAGTCACGGTGCTACATATTTTTCAGGGAATATAAAAAACGTGTGAGGTAATGTTAATCATCACTCTCCATCCTCCACCCTGAGCAGGACAGCTATTCTACATACGAGAAAGTGATAAAATATAATCATATAATTTAATACTTATAAATCAATACTGTGTGAAGATTGTGCAAGCATTTGTTAACTTGCGGGCAGTTGACAGTGAGCATTTCTGTAATGAAAAGTCTTGAATCTGCAGATAGATGTTATTGGAAGGAGCAATGAAAAAACTTGTATTTATTCTGGGGTATTTACAAACTGATGTGCTATTCCATTTCGAACGAGACTGCAAATCAATGACATTATCCTCTAACCGCCATGATCATAATTTGCCAGTTGTTTAGTGGGAGGGAGTTTTTTAAATTAAAAAAAAAAATCATAATCATTACACCAACAAGGAGACTGATTAATTAATTAGTTCTCACTGTGATATTTCGATGTACCAACTTTCAAAGTGTCCAGGACGAAGCTAAATTACTTCACTGTTGTTCTGGCTTGGCATTTATGGTAATTTGTCAAGCCTCTATGCAGTAATGGATTGGCTCATATAAGGCAGGCTATAATTGCAGCTGTTAGGTAGGGCCACCTTTATCTCAGCCTGTCTGAGTCCCCATTCCTGCATGATTTCTTGCTGTGCCGAAGCCATGTGTGTCTTGTTTTGTTTTAATACATTACTGACCCAGGGTCTCGGGTTACTGGGGTTCCTGTCATACATTTAGTTCCACTCTCATAAAGCACCGTGCAAAAAAATGCTGGAACAAGGTAACAATCATTGCTCAATATACTAAGTATAAATGTCAGAGTGTAAAACTTGACTGCAGGAGAACAGTGCAGGAGGAGATAATAATTGAAAATAGGACACTCTGAGCTGCAACGGGGAGGCTGTGAGTTAGAAAGGCTCCTACAGCATCACGCCATATGTCTGCTAGGTCTTGTTTAGCATTAAAAGCCTGATACCCACCACCTCCTTCCGGCATAGATCAGGCTGCATCAGCTTGTTTGATTCTGGGGGCTGGAAGTGTCCTTGCATGTTCTCCTCCACGATGGGAAACCCAAAAGGAGCCCCAACACCCTCACCTACATGGTGCAGGAACCTGCTGTGGTCAGAGATTTTAGTGGAAGGAAGAGTTTGTTTTGTTGTTTAATGCATTTAAAGCATTTTCTTCTTTTGTGATCTTTACCCTGACACACCCCTTACTTTTCCAAGTGTCTAAGTGTGACAACAGCTGCTTGGTAAACTTCTCTTTTAATCGTCAATAACTTACATAATTGGAGAAGTTAACAGGTTGTTCACTTAATAGGGATCATTTAGACAGGATTTCTTTAATAACTTGCTGGAAGGGGGAAAGCCCACTCTTGGCTAATATGGAGAATATTTTGCATTTATTATGGGGGAAAGTTTTCAGGTAGGAGGTGAGGAGACAATTTGGGAATTTTCGTTAGCTGAAGAACTGCATATTAAACATGAATTGTGATTTTCCATCTGGCCCTACTGGTTAGGAAGCTGCAGTTGGGCATGATCTTCACTGTCAATCAACAGTCCCCAACTGCGAGATGCAAACCTCATGACGAAGCCCACCCCAACTCATTAAACCAAAGCAAACTGTATGAAGTGCGCCGCTGTGTGATTTTAATATTTGGTGCATGTGACAGGATCATTTTAGTGATTTGCAGGATTTATCTCCTCTTAAAAGTACTGCCTAAGGCTACTCTAATTGGTAGGAAAGCAAATTCCCCCTTCTCCTCCTGTCACTCTTTGTTTTATTTACTGAGAACTGCCGAAACCTATTTACACAATAATGAGGATAAATCACCGTGATGCTTTCAACACAAAGAGAAATGTTGCGTGAGTTGAAAGCTGTACAATTAAAACAAAATCCAAAATATTTCTGAAGTAGTGTCTACAGTTAGTGATAGTGAAATAAAATTAAGACAAATGGTCGGAGAGTACGTTGCAACTCATGCAGATAGGCAGCTAAAATCAAAATTCTCCAGGCATCTTTTATGACGGACAATTTCATTCAAGATTGCAATTAAGTAAATGTGTGTGAGTTGCTGACAATAGCCCAGATGTTCCCCCTAAACACATATGGAGCTCTTGTGTTTTTCTCCTGGACATGGATCTCAGCTACTTCTGCCACAGTTGTCTTCTCCATGAGGCACCCACAAGCTACCTCTGCACCCATGGGTCAGGTTGGAGATCCTACGGGTAGAGAGGGTGTGCAGTTCCACCTCATTCACTCTTCCATCCTGGAGAAGTTTCTTGCAGAGGAGGTGGTGGCTTTGTGCTAATCCCATGTCAAGGTGAATGCATCACCTGAAGCCAGGGACAACCACATTCCTGTGGATCTCAGTGGGTCTATTGCTCTGTGTGGGCCAATGCTGACTAAGAGTTTCCAGATTCAGCTTTCCCTTGGCTGTCTTTTGTGGGGAAGAACAAACTGTGGGGGTTGTTGCCATGGAGTGAATAGTGAGCCCTTGTTCCTGGGGCCTGATTCTGTGCTCCTTGTCTGCAGACACCCTCTGGAACAACCTGGCCTACCAATGCTGTCTGAAAATAGGCTGCTCGGCACCTGGTGCACTTTAGAAAGAAAGAGAATGATCTTGAAGTGCTTACTCACAAGCCTTGTGTAGTGCTATCATGAGAGGTTTTATATGTGTTTTGATAAATAGTAATTAAAAATCAAATTAAGATGTGCACCGCCGAGAGATCTTTGCTCTTACCTCATTTTTAGTCCATGCTGTAGCAACCAGATATCAGAAGCAAACCAACCTGTATTTACCAGGGCACGTGACAGCAATGAAAACCCCTTTTTACAGGGGGCACTCTGTCTGCTCTTTAATTTGCCTGGGTCTCAGATTAGACCATCCTCTTGAAACCAAGGAGGCACCAAAGTGCACCATGAAGAGGAAATCGTGTCCTTTGAGAAACAGCCTCTCCACTTCTGCAGGATGTGCAGGCAGGTTGCTGGTGCTGAGTGGTGGTGGTAGAGGTGGCAAAGTGACAGGACAGTACCAAATGTTGTGAGCTGTCATTCACCAAGGATTTCATGCCACCCCAGACTGGTTTGGGAGTTCCAGCCTACTTCCAACCCCTTCTCACACCTCCCACCAGCCCAGGTTGCTCCAAGCCCCATCCAACCTTCAACACTGCCAGGGATGGGGCAGCCACAGATTCCTTGGGCAACCTGGGCAACCAGGGGCTCAGCACCCTCACATCCCAGAATACACACGGCTGCTGCTGAGGCTCCAGCACAGAACAGATTCCTCCCTTGCTGTTAAGTGCAGTGTAAGATACAAAAAGTGTAATAATGAATAATTAAAGCTGGATCTCTTATTAGAACACAGGTTTCATGCTATCAGTAAATGGAGCTTTGTTTTCACCAGAATGAATGGGAAAGTAAATCTTTCCACAGGATCTTCACAAGGTATTTTTCACAGTTGTTGCAACAGAATGCTAACATAGCCCAGCAAAATTACAACATCAAAGTAATAACTTATAAAATATTAAGGTCCAAAATGACCTTTTGCAAAAGCATGTACAAGTCCATCAGTACCAGGGGAGTTATTTTTGTTTATGTTGTCATTACATCTATATAAAATTTGAATAATTGGCTCTTTGCTTTAGATCCCCCAAGAAGGGATATCAGAGGCAAAACTCCTATTGGTATTAAGGGTGGAGGGCCAGACCTTATTAGAGAACAGTGCCCAGAGATTGGCCAATCTGTGCTGAGTGTAGAGAAATGCAGGGTTGGGATGTAAGCTGTGATCAGAGCTGTGCTGATCCATCAGTCCCACGGGCAACCATCAGCCTCATGGGCAACCATCAGCCTCGTGGGCAACCATCAGCCTCGTGGGCAACCACCAGCCCTGGGAGCTGCTGCCCAGGGGAGCTGGATGACTGGATCCATATCCATAGGCACATCTGGGACACTTCCCAGCAGATCCCAAAGTGCCTTGGCAAACCAGCCCCCATGGGATGATGGAGGGGGGTCATGGCATCCTGACAACTGGGGGTCCAGTAGTGGGGTGTCCTTGTGAGGCTGTACTGGTTGTACTGGTTGTTCCTGCAGAGCAGTTTCACTGCTGGTCAGTCTGGCCCTGGTGGTCTCACCTCCAGGCCAAGGTTGATGACTCATTTTTAAAACATATTTTTTGCTCTCCTCTTGCCTCCTGCCCCCAGACTGCAGCCAGGGTTTTGTACACTTACTTCTTTGTCTCCTCCTGCAGCTGGTGCAGTCACTTCTAGACAACAGTATTAACATTTAGTTTTCTGGTTGCTTAATTGGGAAGTGACAATCCATCCATTTCCATTTACTGTCCTATTTCCATACCCATCATTTACTCTCAAAAAAACTGAGACTGAAGTGAAGTGCAGGGTGAATTGCTAAAGCTCAAGTTTATTTTTTACATGGATCTCTTTAAATAACATTTTTTGGTAGATTTCTTTCAATGCAATTATTCTACCCTAAATCAGTAGTCCTAATGCCTAACACGTACAGACTCTTTTAGAAGATTTTTCCCTGCAGAGGACTTCCAGTCCTAGCCCCTATATTTCTGAAAATATGCTTAAAAAGCACTGCACTTTTCTAAATACAGAGCATCTTGACAGTTTAGGTGATGACTGCTCAGTTATACTGAAAAAAATTCAGATAAGCAGATTTTAGCACATTTACCATGTCTTTTAACTTCATCTGACACTGTTTGGATGGAGGATGAGAGAAGTATATTTTTATATCCCATGGGAGTTACTTTATGATGACTCTTTCAAGGTGAATATTGGCATTTATTTAGCCTGAGCAGAAAATAAAAAAGAACATATAGGAGCATGAATGTAGAAACACCAGAGTCAGCAAAGAGTCATTTGTTTTGTTGCTTTGAATCGCTATACCTCAAACGTAGCTAAATCTAAGTTAATTTAAAGTTTCTCCTGAGAAATTCCTATCAAATTAAAGTGTTTCTCTGCAGTGATGACAAGAGCAGGGAACACATCTGAATTTCCTCCAAATTATGGTCTATTTTTACAGTCTCATAAGATTTCCCTTTGTGGATCCTATTCTGCAGTCTTTGAAAAAAAATTAATTTAACTAATGACAACTTAGAATAAAGCATCAATCAAAGAAGAGAGGAATGGGATGACAACAACCAAAGAGAAGAGCTCAGTAAAAGAAAGAAAAATCATTTTCTGCTGCTACCCACCCATCCTATTTCTTCTTCCTTGCTCTTATGGAGGGGAACTGGATAAACAACTGCCTCCCCAAATAAATCTGACAAACGTGATTAGCTGGCTTGTGCCTATAAAAGGGGGATGTTTTGGTGTGGTTTGATCAGGAAATCCCCCAGCTGTGTGGATGCACATGGTCATCAGTGTCTGCACCTTGACACCAGGGTGTGTGT
>JAJQWJ010000008.1:1022500-1030000 GCA_023637945.1 Phaethornis superciliosus
AAGGGTGTTGTAGTGCTCAGTATCTGAAATAGGAAGAATTAAACATTTAATTCCTGCTGAGGTTTATTTGCATGAATGAGGTTTCTGTTTCAGGTCTGGTGGAAATACGCTTCGCTAATGATGTTTCTAGGGTGTAATAGGTCGTTTCCTACCACAAATATTCCTCTAGCCAAACAATATTTGAATCGGACCAGACAGAAGCCAGTGCTTGTGCTTATAATGCCAAATATTTTCTCACTTAGTGTGGAAATTCAAGTACAGAAGTCTTTCTGGTCTATTTGCTACAACACCTCCTCTCAAAAAGGTTAAGAAGAGGTGAAAGGGATGAAAAGGCACTTGCAGGGTTTAAAAAATCTTCTGAGGAGGAAAACCATCTTTCATATCACAAAAAAGTCTCCCCTAGGTTGTTATGTGCATAAGGTGGAGGCTTAAGAGCAGACACATTTGCAGATGAACTGCTTTTACTAGCTTCTCCGAGACATGACATTTGTTCAGAAGATTAGCCAGGTTGTAATGTGGAGCATAATTGCACTGTGCGGATGTCCCAGAAGTGAAAACCTAATTGCTTGACAGGCCTATAACTTTGTGGTAGGCTCTCACCTTGTTAGGTCCTTTTCGTCGGGGGCTGGGAGGCAGCCTGGCCGCAGGTGTGCCTCATTTACCTCCCGACAGAACGCCGGCCTTTAATTGCACAGCGGTTGTTAGGAAAAATTGGTGGGTGGAATATCAAGTGACTCAGGGCTGGCAGATGGGCGGCGAGAGGCATCGCTGGCTAAGTGTATAGGTGAGGGGAGTTAATAAAAGATGTAAATTTTTTTTTTTTTTTTTTTTTTTTTTTTGCTTAAAATAGTGAAGTCTTGGGGTAGGTAATACATTTTAATTAAGGCGGCTGCAGTCCCCTCGCTAGCAGCGGGGGAAAAATCGGAGCGAGGGAGCATCACCAAGATGGCATTTCTCTCTGTATCAGTATTTTAGGAGCAGCTCAGTGTGTTTCAGGCAGCTCAGGGTTTTCACCCCTGCCAGGCTGTGTTTAATACACAGACCACACTTTTGTGGTACGATGCAAACTAGAGCAGGGAGAGGCAAATCTGGAAAGGCTTGTGTTCTCCTTCTGTTGGCAGCCGCAAAGTTTGAGACATGATCAAGTGGAGCTCCCATCCAGATCCTTGCTTCTCACTGTGTGGCAGTGATCTTGTGTCAGGTGTGAGCAGAGAAAGTGTCCAGCCCTGTTCTCCCTGAGGTAGGGATGGGTTTGTAGCATCCCTGGTCCTTGCTGGTCAGCTGAGGGAGCAGTCAAGTGGACTGTCTTCTGGCAAGCTTTGAGACAACCCTGTCTGAGAAGATGATTTTTAACTTGTGTTGACTTCCTCTGAAAGACTTGTCTTGATGCCACCTGTGCTCCATGAAAACACTGATTAAAAAATAAAATAAAAGATCTCAGGGCTCAGGAAGGCAGCAGAGCTGAAATATGAGTGCTGTCTGTGTTCACCCCTGCTTCAATGTTTTGCCCAATGCTCAGGTTCATCCTGGTAAACATGAAGTTGTCAGATTACATCAAGTATGGGTCTTCTTCACCAAATAATTGAAAAAACAGCAGTTCCAGTTGATATTTAGTGAAAGGGTGCTTAATGGCCTTTTTTTTTTTTTTTTTTTTAAATGTGATCTCTCTGTATGGAAACAATTAATCACAAATGCTTCACGTTAAAACCAATCCACAAGGAGCAATACTTAGCATTCCTAGTACACAAATCATTGGAGAATTTCAGAGCAATTTACAAACATTAGCTCAATAAGCCTCGAAACACCCATTTGAGATCAGGAAAAAAAAAGATAAGATAAGATAAGATAAGATAAGATACTACTCTCCAGCCTGACTGTGGCACTGAGGAGCTATGAAGCTGGAGGCTTTCCCCAGCTCCTGCATCCCCCATCTCAGGTGGTCCCAAACCCACAGGGGCATCAGCTGGTCCTTCCACACTGTGGCAGCCCATGGGGTGAGGATGTGCAAGAAATAACAGAGTATGACAGAAATGCCATTAATTACAAACTGGAGATTGTTAAGTACCTTAAAAAAAAAAAAAAAAAAAAAAAAAAGAAAAAAAATAAAGAGGGTGAGGGTTTTGCATGCTCACTGATGGTGTCCTTGCAAACTGAGAACCTGTGAGCAAAAAAACCTGAAAACAAGTGAGCATCTGAGCATCTGAGCTAGGAGATCAAGCCAACCAGCATGCAAATACAGCTTCATTTCAGCTGGACAGCTAAAACCCCTTTACACATTTTGGGATAAGAAGTTCTAAGGAAATGTACATTCAGCTGAACTGTCAGCATTAATTTATTTATGCACAGCTTCAGTAAACCTTGTCACTTCCCTCCTTGCCTCTCTGATGTGAGAGGTTTCTCCTTTGGTATTAGCATCCTGTATTAATGTTGGAGTCCTGCTCAAAGTTCAACTGGAAAGGGTTAGTGGTGGTTAAAATCACCAGTCTGTGATATGAGGATACTCCCACAATGCTCCTGTCTGATCCTCAAAGCTCCATAGGAGTGAGCACAGTGATGTGCAGCCTCAGTTGTACTTTCCAGTGGCTGTGGTTGGGTTGTGTTGGGTGCTGAAGAAGGGATGAGGCACCTGGCTTGCCTCCTGCCAGGAATGCTGTTGGCACACGGAAACTTCTGTGGTGGTGTACACTGTGAAAACAGTTCCAGCCCCTATAGAGATTAGCATGAATAAATAATAGTAATAATCTAAATATAAAGGCTCTGCGTAACCTGGCTTTTTAATGTGTATGGAGTTGGGCAGCACAAACTGCTGGGCTGGTGCATCTGAGAAGGTCTGGGTGAGAAGGTCCTGAGCCTTGCTTGTCATTAGCTGTCAGTCATTAGTCAAAAAACCCACCCAGAGAACATTTTTGAATTATGAATCATGAAAACATAGCTACAAAATGGAAAGAGGAGGCATTAAGCTGGGAAATATCCTCCTGCCCAAGGGCAGGATGGTGAGGAACCATCCTACTGCATGGCCTGAAGAGTGGAGCCATCCCATCTCGGCCCCTTTCTCCAGTACAGGAGGGTGGCCTGAAGGAGTCTGCACCTTTCCAAGATCTTCTCTTTCCTCCAAGTGCTCGCTGTGTTCCCAGAGATGCCTGGATGAGAAGGGCTGGTGCTAAGTAATTGCTGGTTGCTGCTCAGCAAAAAATGAGCTGGATTTCAGTCCCTGGGTAGAGTGGCTCCTCACTGTTAAAGGCTGGCAGAGGTTGGAGAGGTCGTAAGACAGGGCCTAATTTGCCATGTTCCTTTCCTTTCAAAAACAATGAGGGAAGCGGGGCCTTGCCGGTGGGCAGATCCCGCCTGGATCTCCCTGGAGTCAGCAGGAGTTGGATTGAGTCCTTTGAACAGCTAGAGTTTCCAAACCGGAGGCAAAGCCAAGTGTTTTTTGGAAGATTGATCATTCATTACCTTGGAATTTCTCGACATAGAGGTCATTACTGCTAATATAAGTTGTGAAAAAAAATGTATTAAAAAAAAAAAAAAGAAAAGAAAAGGAAAAAAAAAGACAAATTCTCATCTGGTGTAAGTCATTGCCTTTGAAGTCAATGAGTCACTGAAATCAACTTTCTCACATCGGGCTAAGGATATGGCCTGGAGTCAATACATTTGTAGTTGTTGAAAAATTAAAAATATAAATTTGCCTTTCCCTGGCAATAATGTTCTGTTTACAACAGAGATCTTCTGCGTTAAAATAAGTTCATTAACTAATAGGAAAGTAATATTTCACTACCAGTATTCTTTGGGGTATAACTACTTGTGATTAAATTTTATTAAACTTTTAAAAAATTGGATTTACATTTTGATAAATCTAATAGATTTCAATTTTGTATCTTTATAGATTCTTTCTAAAGTTTTTCCTCAAGTGCAATCAGAACTGTCTGAAGAATGCAGGCAACCCACGAGACATGCGAAGATTCCAGGTACAGATCCTTCTTAAAGTATAACTGATATATAAAAGACTTATATCTTATTGTTGAACTTTTAAAATTAAAAAACAGCATCAGTGCTTCTATTTAGTGTAGAGCCAATGCTGTATGACACTGAAAAAAACACTGTTGGTTATTTTACACTTCTCCCACTTTTTAAAATGGTGGTTGTTGGGACTCCCTGAGTTCTGCAGTGGACAGGAATGGATCAGTGCTGAAGTACTGCAAATCTCTCCTCAGAAAGCATTTCCAGTTTCCCTTCATACTAACCCCTTGTGTTGCAGTGGGAGGTGTGCTCAGACTCCCTGAGGCTTTACCTGGGTAGATCCAGTGGCAGAATTTTGCTGACAGATGTGACCGTGGCTCCCAGGGGAGTTTGGCTCTCACATGGGGCAGGTGTTTCACAATCACAACTTGTAAATCCAACAGTGGTGGTCCAACCCATGCATTTTTAGTCCAATTATGTTAGAAAATGTTTAATACTTCACTTTGTTCTTACAGCTTTTGAAATACCCTGTGGTGAACCATAACACTATAGAGAGACAGCTGACGTGATGGACAAATTATTTCCTCTGTATTTGGGGTCATTTGAAATGCTTGATAGGAAATACGTGTTTTTCATTTCAAAAGATTTCACAGTGAATCATATTTGAGCCTGATAATAAGCCAGTACTGAGATGTTAAAAAGTTTATTATTTTTGAGAGGAGTAACTTGTGGTCAGACTTGATAGCAAAACATGTGATGCCTCGCTTCATGCCCAGCCAACCAACCGGTGAAGCCAGCACCCTTGAGCCAGCCTACAGAAAAGTTCTGTAGCTAGAAAAAAAATTTTCTTCAAAACAACTGAGCCAAGCTTCCATTTTTCATTCATCTCAGCTTCATGTGGCATTGGTGATATTGATCCATCTGAACAGAACAGAAGGTCAAACCTGGAATGAGCAGAAATGTCCTCTTTGTCTCACCGATGACTAAATGAAGCATCAGTCATGAGTGGTCTTGTGGTCGACAATGGAGCCAGAAGGCACTAGAAAGACTTCCCTGGGTCTCTTTAGCTAATCTCCCTGCCTCTCAGAGGGTTTAACTGGACTTAACAGTTTGTCAGATCTTGCACAGTGTTTTTAACTGGTTTCACTGTCTCAGCACCTTTCTTTAGGTGCACTGCAGGAATAAGCCGATACAACAAAGCATAGCATGTCGACTTTCTTTTGCTGAACTACAGGATTTTCCCTTGGTGACTGACCTATATATACATGACAGAACAAAAATAGTTGTCATTTTTATATACACCTTCCTCTGTCTTTTTAATAGACCGTGTTCTAGGAACCAAATCCTGAAACCTTTGCTGAAAATCACTCTTGTGTGTTTTGCAATATCACTTAAAAGTGGGTGAAGCTCATTACAAGTGCAAGCAGATAGCCCAGCGGCCTGGCAGCAGCTCTGCAGCCATGGTGAGCAACCTTCCCACTCTCCCAGGTGGCTATGGGTGAGAGTGGAAGTGTCCACTTCTGGGAGGAGAAGGGTAGGGAGCGAGCAGGCTGGCAGAGAGCTGCCCTGGGGCTGTTGGAAA
The DNA here is from genome assembly GCA_023637945.1 of Phaethornis superciliosus. NCBI lineage: Eukaryota > Metazoa > Chordata > Aves > Apodiformes > Trochilidae > Phaethornis > Phaethornis superciliosus. Next base: position 1,028,040 of record JAJQWJ010000008.1, read on the forward strand.
GGGTACTGCAGATGGCTGTCTCAAAGGAGACAGGAGAGCAGAAAAGGTGCTGTGAGAGCTGAAAGTTAATTATGGCTTGGGAATAAGAAAGAGGATCAGAGGTGATCCAAAACATAGAAGGAGGCAAGAATTTTCTTCTGGTTTCTCCAAAAGCTAAACTTTGTCCTAGCTGCTGCTGCCATCACTGGTAGGGTTGGTAACTGACCACTGACTTTAAGGACTCACTTAACATTAAACCTCAAAGAACAGGCTTTGGGGTGATTGCTTCATCTAGGAAATGTGGAGCCCACACCACAGGGCCTGTGATGGAGTATTTAAATAAGATATAAATGTCTGTCTGGTACAATAGCAATTGACTTCTGGAGATGTGTTCCACATGCACACCTCAGGGCTTCCCCTTTGGCTTGTGTCTATGTAATGCTGTTTCCGGCAGGAGTTTCCCAGCTTCATTGTGTAGGTGTTTTTCTCGGGAAGGTTGTGCCTTTTGCATATGTTCCTTTTCCATTTTCTACTGAGAAGCAGCTGGAAGCCAAAGAAGGCCCTATCCATCATCTCTTCTATGGCCGGACTCTGAACCTGGACACAAGAATAGGAGCCTTTCACTCAAAAATAAAGGAGGAAATTCCATTGACATACCAGGGTCAATCACCATCCAAATGAACTTGAGAAGGGATACTTTTCATGGATTGAAAACACTTTCACTATTCATATTCAACTCAGTCTTTTCAGATGCAAAAAAGTTCATTATCAGACATTAAATGTAATTGTAAAACTGACCTGGAGATCATTTACTGCAGAAAAAATTGGGGAGTTGCGACGGTTCCTGATTATTAAGCTTGTTTTTTTATTTGGAATCTTCAAAACCCTTCATTTGATGATGGTCTCAAGTGAACAAATTTTAATTAGATAAACTATCTAATCAATATATCAACAGATCAATCAAAACAGCAGCTTTTAAAATGAGTGGCTAGAGGGGTATTTCTGAAACTAATGGCTAGAAGAATATTTCCCTGAATTGAATTCATTTGTTAGCATAATAGGAGATTAAGCTCTAATTAGTGGAGCAGGTTCTGAAGAGAAACAATTGTGGGTTAAAAATCACCAGTCTTAGCCACGTAAACAAAGATGTATTCATAGTTGTCATTCACTTCATTTAAAGCCAAAAGTAACAGGCTGTGATGTTGTTCTGTCTTAAAAAAAGAGGAGCTGGCTCTGCAGCTGTGTTTGTGAAAATACGCAGGATTTTTTAAATTCTGGGTTTTTGTTTTCTCCTGCAGGTTGTTGTATCAACAACAGTCAATGTGGATGGCCACGTGCTGGCTGTCTCAGACAACATGTTTGTACACAACAATTCCAAACACGGGAGGCGGGCTCGCCGCCTTGACCCCTCAGAAGGTACGGCCCCTTCTTATCTGGAAAATGGTAGGCACACATTTACATGTCTTTTTTTATTTGCAATGCTTTTTTTTTTCTTTCTTTCTTTTTTTTCTTTTCTTTTTTTTTTTTTTTTCTCTTTTTTTCACATTTTTTTTTCTTTAACTTTTTTTGGCACCTTACTTTCTGCTGATACACTACTACATTTACTTTTACATAATTTCTGCTCTTATCCATCAAACCACTCATTAAAAGAATCCATTAGTATTTCTCAGCCCTTGTCAACCAGAATACAGGCGCTTCTGAATTTGCTTCTGACTTCTCTCCTTATTTAATACTCACAGTTTTGCAGTCACAACCAATTTTTCATCTTTTTCTACTTTTTTTTTCCAGTCTTGTTTTGCTTGCAGCTTTTTCTTGCTATTTAATTTGACTTGATTTTATTTTGGCTTGTCATATTCCTTGATCCAGAGGTACAGGCTCAGGTTATGTATGCAAGTTTAAGAGGATGGTAAAAACATGACCGAATCTGTAAAGAATTTACTGTGAGGTCAATTTCCTGTGGCTGGGCCTTGCTGCAGATTGTG
>JAJQWJ010000008.1:1035000-1040000 GCA_023637945.1 Phaethornis superciliosus
ATTCATGTCGACAAACAATATTAGATGTAAAATGTGTACCTTTGACAAAAGTATTAATATAGTGCTTTTGATTTTTTCCTGATGAAAAGTGAAAAGTAGTAATTACGGAGTGACAGAGGAAAATGAAGTTTTGAACCAAAAGGCAAAGTTCGCGGATGAAAAAACCCAACCCAATTAGCTGCTTATGAGGAATCGAAATTCAGAGCATTTGCTCTTCCATCTCCCTCAACAACCTTTTGATTGACTCTGCTTAGATCTGTACAGCAAAGCAGATAAATCGACATGCCACATGCATGCGATGCTTAATCATTTGTAATAGCCATATTTGCCCTGACATATAATTTGCTATATCAAGCCAGTTTTTTTCTTGCTCACCAGTGTTCTGTTGCTTGGCCTTTGCTTTATAAAACATTTAATAGTTTGCTTTAAATACATCAACATGCTGATATATGATTGCCCTTTGTACGCCTCCTCAAGAAATCATGCACTTTCCTCCTATTGTGCTTTGCATGGTTTGTCATTGGTGAAGAGATCTTGTGGTAGGAAAGAAAGGGTATTAAGGTCTTGATTTTCTGTCTTGTACAAGCAGCTACTCCGTGCATAAAGGCCATCAGTCCTAGTGAAGGCTGGACTACTGGTGGGGCTACTGTCATCATAATCGGAGACAACTTCTTTGATGGCTTACAAGTCGTATTTGGAACTATGTTGGTCTGGAGTGAGGTAAGCTATCTAAATTGGTGGGCTTTGAACTGTAACATTTTTCCATGAATGATTTTAACAAGCTGTCAATAGGCTATTGACATGAGGTATCATGAGATTTTGTTTCACGGTGCCTTTTTAACCAGGAATCCGCGTGTGACAATTGACTACGCGGAGAGCGATAGACTGGAGGCACGTCATGGCCCTCTAGTGGAAGACTTGCTGTAGGAGGTCTCCCAGTACAATTGGACAATTAGTGTTAGAATTACTAGAAGTAGCCTTAAGGAGACATATGGAGGCAATTTTCATATGAATGATGCCCTGTGGCCTTTCCTGCAAACGAAAACCAAGGATCATTTACAGAGCTTTTTCTTAAAAAAAAAACAACAAAAAACCCTGTAGAGCCCATGTGTCTTCAAACGTGACAGCAAGAAGGGAGAATGAGGGCGACTGAAAGTGGTTTTCACGAGGTAACTGGCTGGCATCAGCCATACTGGTGCCATCTTGACTGAAGGTGTGCTTTCTGTGTGGTTTCTGCAGCTGATAACACCCCACGCCATCAGAGTCCAAACACCACCACGGCACATTCCAGGAGTTGTGGAAGTAACTCTCTCCTACAAATCCAAACAGTTCTGCAAAGGTGCTCCCGGCCGATTCGTCTACACTGGTGAGTGCTGGGTTTCCTTACTCCTTTTGGGATAACAGCTCCCAGCTCTTCATGTTAAATACAGGCTGTGCAAAGCCTGAACGTGACCATGCTGTTTAAAAATTGGATGTGTCTTGTGGGAAATGTAGCTGGTGGAAGCTGGACCCCCAAAATACCTGTTTGTATGGTCACCCAGAAGCTCTGGTGCCTGTCCGAGCCTCTTGGGACTTAAAAATGTCTCCCTGTCTCAGGAGATCAGCGTCTCTCTCAAGATGCCTGTTACTTCCTGTTCTCATTTTAGCCAGAAATAGATTAACAAAGGTATTTCCTACTCTGCTCCAGCCAGAAAAAGGAGTTAAGGACTACTCGGTGATGAAAAATCTTTTTTGGGGCCATCTATCCAAACTTCTTGAACTTCTCTAAAAGGTTCAGTTGAAGTTTTGGGCACCAGTTCAAGCAGCTGTTGTTGGATCCAAATAACTTTATCCAACCTTATTCACAATCTGGCTCTAAATATTCTTTCAGACCTGAAACCTGGGATACAAACTCACAAGCCTGAGAATGATTTATTTGTGCCAATTCTTTTGAACAGATTTTATTTTAATTTACAAGAGCACAAGAAAAAGTCGGAATTGTGTGGTTTCCAGTGGTTTTAATATGAAAATTCCTACTTTGGGATGAAGTATTGCTGGCTTTTTATTGGAAATGTGTATTATAGTTTTTCTGACATTTAACAGTGAATTTAACTGAGGTGCTGGAAGGAAAAGGGGAGAAATAGCAATTTAATCTATTGTACTTTTGGATGAGGATACTAGATAGTAAATTTGATCTGATGAATCAATCTCTCTGTTGAAAACAAAGAGCCTTTAACTGTTTACTCGACAGACTGCAGGGATTCAGGGAGAGTTCTTGCTGCTTACTGGGTAGATAATGCAGATTGCAGATGATGTGGAGATGATGTGCATTTTGATGAATATTTTCCCACTAGACTGCAACTGTTTCTATCTATTAATTTAGATCTAATGGGAAAAATGGGTTCCTGGGTGGTTTAAAGCTAGGACTTTGCAAACTGTTAAGGCGTGGTGGCTATGTTTTTCAGTCTGCTTAAGATCCATGGCTGAAATGAACTTTAAAGTAGAGATAGCCTCTGAGATGCCTATCTCCCAGCCACCCCCCAGAGAAATCCCAGCCAATGCTCTCATTCACCCCTGGGTACCTCACTTCTGGCTGAACGAGGGAGAAGCTCTTTGCATTGTGTTGATCTTTCTGAGTGGGTTTTTTACCAGAGTTACGAAATAGGATGGTGGTGCCCGTGGTGCTTTTAGTACTACCAACCTATCTCCAATTCCAACCTCGCTGAGTTGTCTGCTGCAACCCTGGTCACCACAGGTGGGGATGCACCCGCTCACCAGCACAGCCTTAACACTGCTGTCATGAACAAAGTCCAGGCAAAGCCTCAGCAGAGTGGCCTGACAAGTGTGACTAGTTAGCTAAGATAAGCATTCAGCAAAACAGAAAATGAATGAATTAAAAGCTTTAGACTGAGTTCCAGATATTTCAGCCGCTGCAAGCTGGTGCAGTTCCTTGTGCAGGGGGAAGTGCTGCAGATTTGAACCAGATGACGGTCTGGCTCTCAGTGAACAGTTCTGGAATTTTGAATTGCCTTTTAGTAATGTCTGTAACTGATTTCTTAGGTGTGGATTTTGCAAATTTGGCAAATTTTGCTAGTTTGAACTTCATTCTGAAGTGTAAATGCAAATATGTGGCAAACTTCTTTCCTGGGGTCGCCTTTCTGTCTTTGTCACTAAGTAAAGATGTTCAAAAGAATCATGGGAATGTCAGGAGCTTCTCCCGCTGGAATGAAATTGTAATAGTGTTATATTACTAACAACACTTTAACAGGAATATATATATTTCAAACCCCTTTTGAGGGAGACAAAAGCCTGTATTCGAGCAATAAGAAAATAAAAAGATAAAGCCAGCGCCTGCCTGACGGAGAAACTTCTGCCTGTTTTGCTTTATCCTGAAGTGATAGGGTGACTGAGATAGTCTTTGGAAATTACAGCTGCCATTGAGACTGAAGCCAAGCCTCCCGGTATTTCAGAAAATGAAAATGATGTAGCCAGAGAGGAGGGAGGGACAGAATCCCCAGGGCATCTGTTTCCCATCAGTGTCCCACCATGCTTGCAGTCTGGCTTGGCACTCTAACATTTAACCTTCCCAGCATGAGGTAGACCATAGGGCAACAAGGCTGCAGAATAATGAAACAAGAGTGTAGTGTGGTGTACAAAGCCTTTGTGAGCACAGAAGTTGAGACATTAAATGACCAGGGTACAGCGATATGAAAGTTCCAGATTTTTCTGCAAAGCCCCCATTAGTCTGAGGCAGGAGGAAGAGCACACCATCTCCCAGCAGGCAGAGGCAAGGCCTTTCCCCATCTATCCATGCCTTTTTGCCCGCTGCTTTCAACTATTATAAAGATACAATTACCTTGGGAGATTGTGGCAGTTCAGTTGATTAGCACGGTGAATTAAAAGAATGAGTCACAAATGACATGTCCAGCTCTTCTCTACTAGTCCTTTGTATTCCCAGTGTACCTCACCCCTGTTGTAAGAAGGTCAAAAATTAGAGAGAGATAACAATTTTCAAGCAGCTAGCACTTAGGAGCAGAATTAACAATCATTCTGTATGTAATTGCCAGTTAATAGTAAATTGCCTTCTAGACTGTAAAATGCAATATAAACTGGTGGGCACCTAAAATTAAATTAATGAGGTATTTGCTGCATTTAAAAGTGAATAGTGCAAATTAATAACTGGGTACAATACTTGTTTTAATATATACTGAACAGTGCATCGCTTCCTCGCTTAATAATAATTTTAGAAGTGCTACCTGAAAAATTCTCTGTCTCTCTGGGTAAATCGAGTGGTTTGTGCAGGCTGTAGCCACAGTTCTGCTGGTAAAGTCTTCCAGGTTCCTAAATTAAATATCAGAGATTATTTTTTTAATTAGAATATAAGCACAGCAGCGTTATTTGATTACTGCAAATTGTGATTTGTATGCCTCCAAATGAAATTATGTTACAGATAAAATTGCACCTTTACACACAGATTTTTAAGCTCCGTGTTGGTTTACTTTGAGCTGAGCGGCAGTGCTGTATTTACAATGTACTTGTGCCACTGGTTACTGTTTTCTCCAAGTGCCTCTTTTGCATAATGATTTCCTAGCGAGCAAAGGCAGCGTACACACCCACCCTCTCTACAGCAAAATAGTTTCCAAGAATTCTCTTTGGCACTTGGAACTTTTCATGCTGGCTGCCTTCACCCTGGTGTTTCTGCTGCGCTCCCTTATTTTGATAACTTCTTTCTCTCGGTTTAAGAAATGACCCAAATTGTCAGGAGACAAGGGATGTTTTGCAGCCTGTGCCCGGGTGCCGTGCAAGGTGTTGGCATTGGGTTGCAAACATATCCAGAGCAGACCTCGAGCAGAGCCTGAATGTTGAATACATGGAACCATTCCCAGGCCTGCAACGCGCTCGCTGGATGCGAACATAAAAATGATTTTTTTTTTTTTTTTTGCACAAAGACTCGCATTCAATTTTAAGCTTATGAAACCATTACTCAACCAGTAATCGCTCACAGTTTGTGTTCCTTCTGA
>JAJQWJ010000008.1:1042500-1047500 GCA_023637945.1 Phaethornis superciliosus
TTTTCATGTCAAACTTTAGTTGCTGGGAGGTCTGCATCTTATGGAAGCCTTTTTGACCAAGTGATTTCCATGTGAGTTGGTTTAGAGACAGTGGCATGGGCCTGGAGCCTTGTGTACAAAGTAGGATTTTTAAAATAAATTAATTATCCCAACTGTAGTGACTGCAATTTGCTAAAGAAAAAAAAAATCAAAAGGTGTTTCAAAAATATGTCGGATGTCAACTATTTAGATTTTAAAATAATTTCTATGATACCGTCTGTTATGAAGCTTCTTAACAAAACCTAATGTTGCTGAAGACTTTTTCAAACCCATTTCATAAGCCCACAGAATACAGATACTTCCACAGGAGTTGTCAGTCAACGTAGTTGTTATTCACAGGCTGAATATAAATTACTGTAGATGACTATTGATTTTTAAATACACAAACTTTCACTGGAGCCATGCAAAGTTCCATGATGAGAAAAGCTCCGTGGTGGGCCTGGTGTGTCCTCCCTGAGTTTTTGCTGAAGGTCAGGGGATGCTGAGCCCTGGGGTAGGCTGCTGGGTCAGGGCAGGACCTGCTCCTTCTCCTCAACTCCATTGGCTGTGGAAGTGCAAAAGGAGGTGGCTGATGGAGGGATGCAGACAGCTGTCCTACCAATCCATGCTCTGGATGGTAATTCCTTTTTTATTTTTTTTTTATTTTTTTTTTTTTTTTAATCTTACCCTAGCCTTTTAAAATCTTGAAAGTTGCAGTCTAGGACTGGGTAGTTCTATATTTTTATATACACTTTAATTATTATTGATATTTTAGTATAGATTTTAATATAAATATTATGAGAGTAAAGAAAGGATTTTTTTTTTTTAATTGCAATCTTGAGAGTATCTCCTTAAACACAGATATGCAGTATGGGTCTTCAGAAAACTTTCTTGTTAGGTATCTGTGTGAAAACATTCAGTATTTTCAGTTCTCTCTAAAAAATTTTTATATACAAAAATACTTTGCACTACAGAAATATTTTTAGCCTGCCATAAAAACCCAAACAATTCTGAACAACTTCAATGCTAATAATAAGGGCTTTCTTTCTATTTTTAAAATTGCAACATCCACTGTTGTTAAATATTTAATAAAGCTTTTTTATAGACTCATTGAATTCAGTTAGTCAGTTGAGGTATTTTTTCCAATATCCACAGGCAAGGCAGAGATTTCACAACTTTCAGTAAGATGTATATTTGTTTGAAAATTATTATATGACAGAGGAATATTGTTACAGAAGCTATGTTAGATGATATTAAGGCTCTGGTTATAAATCCTATTTGCCTAAATATTACATTAAAATATTACAGTATTATATTCTTATGCTGGGTGATTGCTACCAGGAACAAATGGAGAGGAGTTGTGCAGAACACCAGCTCTTACAGATGTTTGCTGAAGCATCATAGATTTCATATGGCTCTGAGATGGATAAATACCTTTGAGGAGCTGAGCCAGTGGAGACAGGCAAAGGATCAGATTTTCCCTGTGCTGTGAGCAAGCATCATTTTCTGCAGAGTACCTGAAATTCTCGAATTTCAGCAGAACTGTAGCACCGGGTTGTGCATCCTCCTGCATGGAGAGCAGGGATATCTCCTCAGGGTTTCTATGGCAGCTGATGCTCATCAGCTCTTTGGGAAGGGGTGGAGGCAGCACCTTCTTAGCCAGCTCTCTGGCACAGGGCTGCTGCTTTCAGCCAGGAGGGATTTCTGTGCTCACAGAAAAGCAGCACAATTCCAGCATCGTTCTCTAAATTGTGTGTGCGGGAGCAAGAGGGAGGAGATGGATCCATGCAGACCTCTCTGAAAGAAGGTATTTACTCAGCTCTGAGGCCTAGCAGAGGAAGAAACTCCCAGATAAGAGCTCAAATATAAAACCAGGTGTGAGCCCGGTTTATTTCAGTAATATTTATCTTAATTAGTAAAACACCTTGGAGTATTGAACAGTTGAAATGTAATGTTTTGCTGCTTTGATGTAGTACTGCAGCACTTTACCAAATCAGCATTATGCCTTATTTTTTGGAGTAAAATATTTTGTCCTGTTAGTCATATCAGGTTGTTTTCATAAAATGCCATGTTTTATTATAGTTACATCTGTATTAGACTTTGGCATGACTGCAGCATTTATGATTTGATTGCAAGTTTCCTTTCACTCTTCACTGCAGTACTGCCAAGATCCCCCATGCAGCTGGCAAGATTTGGTTTCTTACTGGTGGGATTCTTGATTTCTTGTGATTTGCTAATTCTAGATGTTTAAATCTTGGCAAATTTGCAGATATTTTACATGCCAAACTCTTCTCAGATTGAAAGGTATGGTATGGTATGGTCTACTATGAGGTGGTAACTCAGGACACCAAGCATGCTGCAGGAGGGGTTACCTCAGGTGGTTTCCATTTGTTGCTTCATACTTCACCTTTTAAATATATATATACATATATATATATGTTGGTTTTTTTTGTTTTTTTTGTTGTTTGTTTTTTTTTTGTAATCCAGTATCAGTGACTCCAAGTATCTGTAAAAGCAGCACAGTGGTGCCTGTTCAATAGCACGAGTTGGGTCAATGGCTGATAGGGTGTCCATGTACATTAATCCATCCATAGTGCTGCTCAGCAGAGCCCAGACCTGTGGGAGATGCTATGGGGAAGGATATATAAGCAGAGGGTGTATGAAGTCTTGCTCCACGTGTACTGACTTCATTTGTCACTCATTTTTAGTGGCTTGGGGAGCACATCTCTCAGAGGCATGGGAGATGACAGAGTAGATGGAGAGGGGCAGCACTTTGCTGGCAGAGCTGCAGTCCCATCCCAGCTCTGCAATCCTACCTTAGTTTTCATGCCCAGAACTTGAAGTCTGCTATCTGCAGGTCTCAGAGAAGGGAGAGCTCTGGGGATGTCAGCATAGCCACCCATGTGTCATGCTGCCCAGCTGAGCTGTGTGCCTGGCTTTGCTCACACTGGTATGCCACAGCTGGCATCCTGCCTTTTCTTTAGGACTGCCATCTTGCATCACAGAAACTGAGACACTGCTTTTCCTTTCTCTCTCTCTCTCTCTCTCTCTCTCTTTTTTTTTTTTTTCTTTTTTTTTTTTTTTTTTTTTTTCTTTTTAAAAATTCCTTTTCTCAGTCTCTCTCTCATTCATGTATTCATTTAAAGTAAATTGTAGCTATTATGATGGTAATGACTTTTTTTGGCAAACATAAGAGCCTGAAACACAATTGTTCTCAGTAAGAGGTGTCCTTGCAGGGTCATGAAGATGATAGTGCTGGACTTGTGACCGAGATATATAGGTGTCACTAACCCTTAATTCACTACACCTTTATGGAAGATGCATTATCTCTGATAATTATCTGGCTCTGCATCCTCACTTTCTTCCTTCCTCCTCTCCTTCCTCTGCTCCTGGAGGAAGAAGGCAGTAGCTGGTTTGATGGGTAACTGGGACTGGCCAGGAAACATTTTCCCTTGCTTCTACTCCCAGGCCATTGTTTCAGTAAAATAAAAACCGAACAAACAAAAAAACCCCCAAACAACAACAAACAATCTACATAAGACTTTGAAAGGGACAGGCTATTCCTGAGCTGAGTAAGCTGACATTTGTCCTCAAAGATGCAAAAGACACAAATGAGTGGTTGATGTGCTCTTTTAGTATTTCTTTGCCAAGTTCTGTGTGATTTTGTGTGCCCTGCTGGAGCTCACCCTCCCTCCCACATCCCAGAGCTCTTGTCCCTGCCAGGTTCTCCTGACTGGGAGGACAATCCCTCCATCCACGCCTGCAGTGTCAACATCTGGGGTTGCCTTTCCTCTCCAATTAGTGAAAAAAAAAAAACCAAAACAAAACAGTTTTTCAATGTTCATATGAGTATTTTAAGCAAATTTCTATACTGTTATCTGACTGAGTGTAATTATTAGCTGACCTGTGAATTTTAGGCCTGTAATTGAAACAAGTGAGTAAGTGCTATTGTTTCCCTTCCTGCTATCTGGAGGAAAGCTGGGAGATTATGAGAAACCAGGGAGATAAAGACAAAGGTGTCCTACGAGTTTTTTAAATGAAAAATCTATTTTTAGTTTCTTTGTGGAGTGGTGAGAACTTAAATGCCTTTTAATTTTTTTAATTTTTTTTTTTTATTATTATTATTTTTAAACAGTAAATAGGTTGTCCTTAGTAAGTCCAGGGATATTAGTCCTGCTTCAACAAGCAAGAGTGCCTTCTGATGAATGATGTGTTCAACCCCTCCATGCCTTTGTATTTCCTATGCATTCCACAATGCTTGGCTCACCCTGCCGAGTTCTGTGATTGAAATTCATTGCCAAATTTATTGAGAAATTAATGAGAAAAGCTGCAAAGTATTGACTTTGAGAGGAAAACACAACTCATCTTGAATGAGGAGGAAAATGCAGCAATAATTTAGCCACTATTGATTTTGCCCTGTCCATGTATTGATCTTCATTTTACAATATTAATTTGCACCTGCAATCGGCTGCAAAGGGAACCGATTTCATTTCTTTGCAGTGTTAATGTGCAAAGCATTAGGTGCTCTTAAGAAGAGGTGGTATTACAAGTTGCATCGGAAAGGCTGATGGTGGGGTTTTTTTTTTATTATTTTATTTGTGCTTGTTACGGAAATAGACTAAAAAATTAATTTTTTGTCTGACAAAATATTAAAGCGAAAACCCATCTCGAATGTATACCTCCTCCCAGCCCCGTAGGCTGCTTTTCATCTGGGTGAGGAACAATCAGCAACCTGAAATTCCAACCACTTCTCATCATCATGCCCATATCAGTTCAAAGTTCATGAAATTTCTATGAGCATTGATCTTTACCCATTGATTTTTTTTGCAGCAGATCTTTGAAATTTTAATTTCCCGAGCATCTGAATTTCTTATAGATGAAATGCACTTGGTAGAGACAGTTGATGATAAAGTGGTGAACTTAGCATCATTTTAAAGCCTAAAAAAGGAGAAAAAACAGGCATTTGCAGACTTTGTATAATG
>JAJQWJ010000008.1:1060000-1105000 GCA_023637945.1 Phaethornis superciliosus
ACACGAATCTCTTCTGTAAATTCTAACGCTACCGCACGGCGGAATTATTTCGCGCCAGTCCTCAGTCTCCCGGTGCTCGGAGCTGATTTTGATGTTTTTGTAGGAAATAATCCTGAAACGAGCGGCCGACATCGCTGAGGCGTTGTACAGCGTGCCCCGCAACCACAACCAGATCCCTACTCTCGCCAACACTCCTGCTCACACTGGCATGATGGGGGTGAACTCCTTCAGCAGCCAGCTCGCCGTCAATGTGTCCGAAACATCACAAGCCAACGACCAAGGTAGGTGGGATTTCAAGAGTTTTTAATCCTCCACGGTGTTGACTGCTTTTGGCCAGTGCCTGTTAATCTCGGCTGATGCCACCACTGCCTTCTACCTCTTTTCCTCCCGGTAGCCATGTGTCTGATTGTGTAATGAAATGCTGTCTTTAACTTTCTCGTAATATTTAATTCTTCCTGTTCTTTTGTTTGCTGTCATCATAAAGCATCTCCAGTGGGGAAAAAAAAAAAAAAAAAAAAAAAAGCAAAGTGTAGGAAGATCGCTATTATTCACAGCAAATATACGCGTGTGTTTATTACAAAATAATTATGTCTACGTATCTCCACTTGGTTTTGGAATATTTACACGGATAAATCTAATTTGATGCCTGTGATCTTAAAATACTTCGTTTGTAGGCATGTGTGACATATATGTTACTAATAAAAGTAATAGCTGATTTAATTTACCTGTTGTAATTGAAAATGCATGTAGCCTATTGCATTCAAAATTAATTTTGATACTAATGAAAGAAGGGAAACAGGATTATTAGATATGTACAAACCCATATTTTTTGCTTGCAACATAATTATTAAATTGATTGCTCAGATAGGAACAAATTGTTAAAATCCCGACTCTGCTGTGTTTCCTCTTCTACAAAAATTGTCTTTTAATGCATTTCCAAGCTAATAAGCCTTACAAAATTCTGCACTCGATCTCGAATTAGTTTTCACTGATGGCGACTCCTGACGAGCTTATTGGTGATATAAAAATACCAGTCATAAAATGAAGACCCCAAAACAGCCTTTTAAAGTAAATCTCTGCAACAACAACAACAACAACAAAGTTTTTCTTGTCAGCTTTGGCATTTGAAGGTCTGGAGAGGCTGAAAGTTCACTCAGTGTGTTGGTACAAAGCGGGACTCGAGCCTGTTGATAATTGCTCCTAAAGACAAACGTGAAGGCACCTGACACAGCTGGATCGAAGAGAGCTTTTGTTGGCTGTCTGTGCTAAGAGGAGAGACAACATAGAGTGCTCGCAGATGATTTAAGTAGGGTTGGCGTGATAAGGTTATCTCAAACTGCAAGAGTTGATAGGGCAGCGAGAGACAACGTAGAGCGAAGCTGTGCAATCAATTAAAACTGTGTAATATATGCTGCATGAGGAAACCCCCCAGCCCTAAGTCTACATTATAAAATAACATTATCTTTTTGGGGTGGGGGGGTTTCTAACACAGTAGGTTACAGTCGCAACACAAGCAGTGTTTCCCCGCGAGGATATGTTCCCAGCAGTACTCCTCAGCAGTCCAATTACAACACAGTCAGCAATAGCATGAATGGATATGGCAATGCCGGCATGCCCAATCTAGGTGTACCAGGTTCCCCTGGATTTCTTAATGGCTCCTCAGCTAACTCTCCTTATGGCAGTAAGTGTCTATTTTTGGTAACACATCATCATATAGATTCATATTTACTACAAAAAAAAAAAAAATCAAATACTTGCATTGTTTTGATTTCCTATCTTTGTGAGCTACTGGATAAAAGGAGGGGTGACTCTGGAGGCTGGACGTAAAAATGAATATAATAAATTGATCTGTTTGTGCCATAATACAATCTCAGATAGAAGAAAAAAAATTTTAAAAAAATTAAAAAAATTAAAAAAAAAAAAGAAAAATTGGACTGCGCAATTTGTAACAAAAGTCCAACACAAAAGAGTTTGCCTGTTATCCAGAGAGTGGCCAAGCCAAGGCATTTCATTTTTTTTTTTTTAATATATATTTTTTTATATATATATATATATTTTAAGAGGCAAGGCCCTATCACTCTCTTTTTCCGTGTTTGCCGTGAAAACCTCAATCTGAGTCCTGATTATTTTTGCTTTATTGCAGTAGTGCCGTCAAGCCCTACCATGGCAGCCTCTTCGGTCACCCTCCCTTCAAACTGTAGCAGTACACACGGCATTTTCTCATTCTCACCTGCCAATGTCATCTCTGCAGTGAAACAAAAGAGCGCCTTTGCTCCTGTTGTCAGGCCCCAAGCCTCTCCTCCACCATCTTGCACCAGTGCAAATGGAAATGGACTTCAAGGTGAGCTGGATCTCTCTCAATTTTCTGTGTATTGCCATTTTTTTTTTTTTTTTTTTTCTTCTTCGGTGGGTATGCTCAGGCCCCGATGGTTTGTTCTGGAGACTGGTGCCTCACTGTATTTCCAGGCTTGTGGTGCTTTCCTGGTGATGCAAAAGCAGGAGAAGAGTCAGGGCAGCACAAAGGGTACACGAAGATTTTAAGCAAATCTTAGCTCATGTTTGATACATGCCTCAGAGAAAACAGAGCTGGTTTTCTGGCATTTTCCCTTAGGAGTCTGTGCCTTAAAGTTTAAAGCTTGACTGTATCTCTGACTGCTTCGGGGAGGTTTTGTGTGCTCCTGGTGTTTATACATCTGCTGAACACTTTTCCATGGGTGTTTAGGACCAGCAGAACATGGAGCGTTCTCTGCACTTTATGCACGGTGCAAGACTTATTTTAAAATACCTCAAAGCAGAGTAAATCAGGTGTAGCTCTTACTCAGTGAATGAATCCTCCCTTGGACTTGCTAGCTGCTTCTGCAGGGAGTCTGCACCTTCTGTCAGTCCCAGCTCCCCCTCTTACTGGGGCCCTTGAGTGGTTCCTCTCCTAAGCCAATAACAAAGCATTCATTAATTAAGGCAGGCAACCTTTAATTTCAATTTTAAATTTTGAGCTTCTGCATTTTATAATCCATGTGGTTCTGTGTGGGCAGTCTAATGAACAATTTACAAACCAGTTGCAGAATGGGCACGGTCACTGGCTGGTAGTGGGGCAGGAGGAAGGCCAGCACAGTGTGTGTTTGCTGGAGGGATAAAAACATGAACAAAGACGTCTTCCTTTTTATGGCATATCTTAGAGTTCAGGAGACAATATTATCATTAGAATTGTTGGGAAGATTTGTCTGCCTCTGATTTACAAATCATGAGCCTTGTTGCACAGTGGAGTAAATTGAAGCACTTCAGATCCCCTGGGAAGCAGGAAGGGTTGGAGATGTTCTCAGCCCCAGAGGTCCTCGCTCCTCTTGACCTTCTCAGTTAAGATGCAGGTAGTGCAGTGTTATTTATTCTCTGTGTTGCCATGATGGCCATAATGTGCTGAGCACTCACAGGCAGATGAAGAGAGCATTTTGATATGCCAAACTAATTGTGGACACTCACATTTTGTGCTATCCAGTTTAGGGGACTTTGGAGAGACATAATGCCACTGAACTGCCTGCCCACCAAAAAATCCTGTCCATTCCAGAGCAGGGTCTCAAAATGGGTAGCTCTATAACTTGTTATTAACTTCTTGGCCCAAAGGAGCATCTGAGAGCTTATTGTGCACTCAGGTCAATGAAAGGCTGAGGATCAAACTACACAAATCTTATTGTAGAGGAGAATAATTAGATTAACAGTTTCTGACATTGCATATGTCTTTAGTGGAAGTCTTGCTCTGTTACTGTAAGTAGAAAACTGTAACAGGTGTATGCAATATGCTTAGAAAAGATTATCCATCCATAAAGTAATTCAGTGTCCTACTTTCCTCTTTTTTAAAAACTACACTAGTACGAACAATAAAAATGAAATAAATAAAGTGTAAAGTAAAAGCAACATGCTTTGGATCTGAACAGCTATTTTGTATCTAGTCTACAGCAGGAATTTATATCCATATATATTCTCCTTAACTTGTTGATCCTGCTTTAGTCTGAAATATAAAATTATTTAAAGCTCTGAATTTAAATGATCTAAATTTCTGTAATTTCAGTATGTAAATAAGGGACTTACCGTCAGGTATTCAAGGCCTAGATTACTGCAAAGAGGGGTGTTCAGCAGAACTGGGCAGGCTAAAAAGCCCAATTCCCAGCAGGCACCAAGCATTCCACCTCCCTTGGCACCTCCCCAAGCCCGAAGTAACCACCCAGCTTCATCCCCAGGTACAAACACTTTCTCTGTACACATCCCAGTAGATAACTTCAAATCAACCAACGTGGATTCCACCAAGTCAGCTCTTAGGCTGAGGCCCAACCTTGCTTGGACTAAGCTTCTCCCAGGCTCAGACAGACACTGAAGGCTTAAAGATTCCCAATTTTGGGATGCTGAGATCCAGGCAGCAGACCTGGCATCATCCCTCCCCAGGTCCAGCATCTCTCTCCCCAGGTCCAGCATCTCTCTCCCCAGGTCCAGCATCTCCCCAGCATTGCTGAAGCTCCAGGTTAGGTGCCCCTGAGACTTGCACAGCTGGCCCTGTGCTCTGAAACATGGAGGTGTCCAGAGGGAGGGATCTGCAGAAACATCAGGTTTTGGTTCAGCAGCCAAACTGAAAATGAATAGAAGTGCTGAGGGAAAAGAAAATCAAAAATTGTGCTGGACTCTTCAGCCATCTGAAGCAGCTAAACTGACTCAGGTTGTCTTAAGCAAAATGACTGACAGGAACAGCAAGAACACCTTTCTGGTCCGAGTTCCAGGGTTGTGACAAAATGTTGAATTTTTATGCAAGGCAGCACAGTACCATGAGGAGATGCTTTGTATTTTGAGAACTGGGGGACTCTAGCAATGGGTAGAATACATGGGTTCAAGTCCACTTGGGCTGAGGAGAAGATCAGACTGCATCTGACATAACCTTAGTGAGTTCCTTCATCACCCCAGCAGAGGCACCACCAAGTTTTCCCACCAAAGCTGTTAACTCCAACTGAGCTCACCAAAGACTTCAGGCTGACTCCACCTCACCCAGCTGCCCTTGGCAGATCTATGATGATGAAGCAAGAGCAGAACTATGGAGCTCTATCTGGACCTCAGATGGACTGTTTTGTCTCCTAAGATAGTATATGAGGTAGAGCTGCTCTAACTTTGGGCTTGTAGGAACATCACCTGAAATATCAGGACCATCTGAACCCACCACACTGGAAGCAAGATCTTGCTGCTAGTAAGCATGACCCCAAAGCCACCCTGGGCTTTGGGACTTAATGCCAGAGTGTGAACATGGAGAGGTCTGTAGCCAACAAAAAGATTCACTTTTTCCCTAAAGAGACCCAAGACAGGGGTTGAGAAGAAAAGAAAAAGTGTAAAGAAGATGAAAAACTGGGGAAATCTCAGCAAAGGCAGCGTGCAGGTGATGCCAACCAGAGTGAACATGTGGTCCTCTTCCTTGCTGCACTCAGTGCCCCCTGGCAGCTGCACATCCATCCTCACCCAACTGAGGTGGTGACTAGGGCCAAACCTCAGAAGCAGCAGCAGCTCACAGAGGAGAAAGCCCTCTCTCTGCTGTCCTACAGCCATGACTCACTCCTAGGAGTAAGACCACAGAAAGAAGGGGCCCTTGGGCATTACCCAAAAAGCCACAATCTTGTTAGCTCTGTGTGACTTCCACTGCCCGGACCATGATCAGAAAGTTAAGTACTTACACATTATTTTTAAGGATAAAAAGGAGCAGGATGCCAGTGTTTGGGTTCCTTAGAGCAGAGGGCTTTTTCCTGTTTCAAACAATGGACATATAAGGTATAAAATAATTTTTGTTTTTCAGTGAGAAAGCACTGTATATTTAACAGTCCAAAATTCAGTTTTCCATTGTAATTTGCTTTTTTATAGATTGTGAAAGATCCCACACTTTGGTTAAGATTTATGCTCATAACACAGTGCTAAAGGGTCTCTATATTCTTTTAATATTGCATCCTGCCTCATTTTCTGGTGTTCCCCTGGATGAAAACATTGAAATTATTATTAAGAAATTAGCCACCCCATTTTTCTTGGAGAAGACATTTGGTACCAATTTGCACAGCAGGAAAAGTAGTGCAGGAATTCAACACTGTCAAATGTTGCCAGTAAAATGAACAGTGAAACAAATGTCCAGGGCACCAATTTTGCACCCCCCAACCCACACTGTGCCACAGAATTAAAAAAAAAAAAAAAAAAAAAAAGAAAATACTAATTTCAACAAAAATGTCTAAATCACTTAAATTAGAGAATCCAGACTTCCCCCCCCACCCCAAAAAGTGTGCAGCAGACAAGCTACATTTTCACACAGTGGAAACCAAAGATGAGCTTACACCAGACGTGTGGTGAAGATGTGCAGGGTGTGAGCACCAGAGAACAATGTATTTCTGAAGATACTTATGCACACAACCTCTGGAAGAAAAATCTGGACTTCTTTTTTTTTTTTCCCTGCTGAATTGTTCTCTGAAGAAACAAATATCTGGATCAGTCCTGGACCTCTGCTCCTTGTTAAGCTGGTGGAGCATGTCTGGTGCTGGCCCCAAGCAGCTTCTCCATCTCCCTCCAGAGCACCCTCACCTAGCTCAACCTGAGCTACAAAAGATGGGAGCCCCTGTATTTTGGGTTGACCTCAGGTGACCTTGATGTCTAAGGAGCTCAGGGCTGTATTGCAGCTCAAAATGAGTTCCTGTGTCCCCCAGTTCAGCTGCACCCGTGGAGCCAAATCCCTCTGGGGCTTCCTGATGTGGTGCCAGGCTTCCTGCTGCCCAAACACTCCAGACGTTTAGTGGCTGATGACACAGAATTTAAATCTTTTGGGTAGAAAGTGTGTATGCCAACAGAGGCACTATTCTCCAGTAAGGTTTCATAACCAATTTGCTGTTCAGATTTAAACCATGCACTATTACAAACCATGTGAATACAGATATGTCTAAAGTGGGGGGAAAAAAAGTAACAAAGTTGGAAAGCTTGAACCTGTTTCAAGAGCATCACCTGAGATATGTTTTCAAGAGATAATATTACCATGGAAATCCTTCCCATCAGCTTACACAGCTGCCTCTGGCTCCTGTGGGGACTGGAGCTGCTCAGGTGGCAGCTGTGGGCTCAGTCCTGGTGGTGCTGACCACACCAGGCTGCTGGGAGGAGGCTGTGGCACGTAGGACGTGTGTATGGACCCAGCTCTCCAAACCGGAACGGCGAAATCTGAAACAAATTAATACTGTTGAAATTAATGAACTGAGAAATTGAAGTTCACATCACTACATGAACAAATTTATTAATATCTGTTGTACATATATTAATGAGAAATACTGTTATGGCAAAAATTAAACAACACTAAAACTAAAGGCTAAATTCTTTTTCTACCAAAGAGTTAACTAGGAAAAAAACCAGTAATTGTTGCTGTCTCAGCCTTTAGCTGTTAAAAACCAAGGAGGTAGTTGGTCAGGGGTACTAATCTCATACCTGTTTGTGGGGCTTTGTCTGCAGAGTTGAGAGTGGGTATAGAGGGCTTGGCTCTGGTCTTTGAGAGTCCTTGGCTTGCTCAGCCTCTCTGGTACCATGAAGTACAACTGTGGAAACAGAGGCTGCTTGCCCAGGCCTGGGCATGGAATGGTGGTTGGTGTGGTTCCCACTGTGGGGATATCCCTGCAGGATGCCTGAGATGACCAGGAGTGACCACGGTGTTTCTCAGCTGCCAGCAGCCTGGCTGGGAGAGATGCCAGGGGAGTGCCCTGGGCACAAAACCCCCCGGGAGCCTCCTCAGCACCACGGAGCCCCTGGGGAGAGCGCGTGTTTGCGGTCCCTCGGGGAGAGGGTGCTGGGGTGTGGAGTGGAGGGTCCTGGGCTTGCACCCACCTGCTGGGTCCTGAGCATGGTGCTCTGTGTGAACCAGATGTGCCTTACCCGAGCGTGCTAATAACAGCTGATCATTTTTTTTTTTCTTCTCTTTTTCTTTTAGCTATGTCCGGGCTTGTAGTCCCGCCAATGTAAAGTCACTTTTGTTTACCTACCGTAGCACCAAGCTTCAGAGGATGGGCTTAGGGGACAAGTTTAGTATATTGAGACATGCTGATGGAAACAGTCTCTTCACACACAGAATCAGCAACAGATTGAAATGCTACAAAATAAAAAAGAATAAAAAAAAAAAAAAAAAAGAGAGAAAAGGAAAAAAAAAAAGACTTTGTTTAAAGATTTTATTTAAACTATTAAGAATCTACATGCAAACAACCTACTTCTTCATGAACAATTCCATTTTATTGACTGAATTTTTCTCATATTTTCACATTTCTCAGTCCTGAAGAATAAGGAAAAAGCGACGCCTATTTTGTATAAAGTTTCTGATTACGTCTTGGCTATGTCTAGTACTTGCTATGTGTTGGGAGAAACTTTGTGGATGCACCATTTTGATTATCATGAAACACTGATGAAAAATGCCTCCGAACATTTTTCTGTACTCATAACTAGATTCACAATGGTTGTGTATCTCTATAATGTGAAATATTTTTTTGTGGTGGAAAAAAAGGGGGCCAAGGAGGTTATGAGCCATCAAACTGGAAAAAAAATACAAAAAATTAAAAAAAAAAAAAAAAAAAAAGAAAAAAAAAAGAAAAGGATGAATATATGATTAGAAATTAAAAAACCGGGGCGTGGGGGCGGGCACGGGAGGGTTTATCATTGCTTAACTTCATCTTAATGAAATGGAACTTTGTAACTTATTGTAGTTAGAAATTGTAACTTTGATATTGAATTCTCTTGCCTTCAACAAGCACACTGACAGAGAAAAAAAAATTGCTACTGTCTGTTGGTTAAAAAAAAAAAATATACTTCCACTGCTAGAGCTTCCTGTTAAGCAAGTGTGATCTGCAACATTTTTTCAACTTTTGCTAGCACTGTATACTATTGCATTCTTAGGCTACTGTGAAGTCTATGTTTCTTGTACCAGAAAATTGTCCTTTTGACTTCTAGATCCTTCTTCCCTAATGTGTTTTGTATGTGGTTATAAAATTGTAGACTTTTGTGATTTTGCCAAAGTTGTAGCTAAATATTTATACACTTGTCTTGAATTTTTTTCAGATCCACTTCAATATTTAGAAAAGCAAATTTTATTCCTTATGAAGCCAATAAGGAATAAAATAGTCTTAATCATTGCAACACTTTCTTTCACATAAACACTTGCAGTCACTAAGGGAATTTATTTTGTAACATATCAACTATAAATATTGTATTTATCTTTGAAATTTTGTATATTGCTTTTCTTTTTTTTTTTTTTTTTTTTTTTTTTTTTCATTTTCTTGTGTGTATTGGTTTTTGTCCTGGCCTGGTATTGTGATGCTGAGAATAGCATTAAGCCAAGAACGTTGCCTTCATGTTTTTCTTTTAAATAAATTAGTGTCCGTACATTTCATTTGTACTGCATAAAGTTGCTATTAGTTAGACTTTTCATCCTTTTTTTTTTTTTTAGTTTTTGAGGAAAAGTCAAATTCATTGTTTATTTTTATATTATTTTTAAGTTATCAGAACAAATAATTTTGAAAAAGAAGTTGTTTGTTGTATAGTCAAATCAGAATTGTGCCACATGGCTGTAATGAATACTAGTAGAATATGTGCATGTGATACAGCCACAAAAAAGATGAATCTATTTTGTGGTTGGATTGATTCTTTTTTTTCTTTTTCCTTTTTTTTTTTCTTTCTTTTTTTCTTTTTTTTTTTTTTTTTTTTTACAAGATTGTAAAAAGTCATTTTTAGCTGCCACCCATGACTTTGCCACATAGCTGAACTGTGTTTACTGGAAAAATTCAGAGGCCTAAAGTTTAAAATAAATTCACTTCTGATGTTTTAATTAAAACGTTTGCCACATTAACTTCTCTGATGCCTTAAAAGTGAACTTCTTTCAAGAACTTTTGTGCTGTTTTCTCACAGGCTTACACCACAATTGTTAATCACTACTTCATTTGGATGATTTCTGGTGTAAAAAACCAACCAAACAAAAAAAAGCACAAACCTGGTGTAGAATTCTATCACTCCTTTATGTGTCAATTTTCTGCTGCACTCTGCATTCTCCCCAGCACTGCACTGTTTAAAAAAGACACAAAATCAGGAACATACAGAATTTTTAAATGTTTGGGGTTTGCTTATTTAGGTTTCTTGATTTTTTTAATGGAACTGTTTTGTAACAGACCTGTAGCTGACTCTACTTTTTAAACTGGAACGACCTCCGTCGCACAGCCTGGCTCTTAGTGCCAAATCCATAGAGACACCTGGAGTTTTTATCTATTTTTTTTCTTTTTTTTTTTTTTTTTTTTACTTTGCACTAAATAGTTTGCAAACGCAGCACTGCAAAACACGTTGCAAACTGCAGCAGAATTCAAGTTTTAACCAAAAAGGAGGGATCATTTTTTTGTTTGTTTGTTTGTTGATTCCTTTTTTTTTTTCCATGCAAGAAAAAAAAAAATGCACATTTTAGTAAAGCATTGATTAAAGGGTTTAAAAAAACCAAACAAGAACGATACAGGGTACCACAGGGGAAAAATGCCACGTGCATGTCCTGTGTGATGCCACCCAAGGCTTAGCTAAGTGGAAAAGCCTGAGAAGTCACTTTGGAACTGAATTGCCTCCGTTATATTTTGTCTAAGGTTTTGCTCTCCAGAAGAGGTCACGTGTACATGTTAAGAAAGTTTGCAAGTTTCCTCATAAATGCAATCTGTTTGTGTTTTAGATTACTTAGTCAATGCACTCATTGCTTCATTGTCTCCAGACGGAAAAAGCTTCACTAAATGGTAGATTTTACTGTTAAAGACCCTACAATAAGATTGTTTTATCTGTACATTTTTTCATATATTTAACTGTATAAAAAAATGTTCATTTTACACAATATTTAATTAAAGTATTTCTTGTCTGTGAATTTCATTTTTTAGTAATTTTATCTGGTTTGATTATTAAAAAAAGTGACTAAACACAAAACCAATGAATGCAACACTGGGGGTTTCATTTCTAACTGTCAGGACTTTGAAGTTATGTCTCGGTTAAGAAAAGGCCCAACCCTTGATGGAGCTTTTTTGGTGCCCTGGGACAACCCAGGCAGCCCTGAGGAGGATGAGGAGGGAGGAGACCCTTGCTCTGGCAATGACTTGGTGAAGTATTTGACCAACCCTGTGCTCCAGACTCCCTTTATGTAAAGTGATCATAACTGTGGAGTTATTTTTATTATTATCACTATTTTCTATTTTAATGATGTTATTGTGAAAGTCTGTAAACAGGAAAAGTTATTTTAAACACAGCCTAACCCAAATTTTCCATGTTTGGCTCTGAAGGTCGACACGCTCAGCTTTTGAATACTGATAACGAAGCAAAAATGCTTTTGCCAGTTATAATCCTGAACACAAAGGTTTCACTCTTTGGGCTTTTGCCCTTCAGCCCGTTCCTGAAGCAGGAACACAGAGAGGTGGGAATGCCTCCCCAGAGAGCAGAGGGGCTGGCAGGGGACACAGTCAGGATGCTAAGCCCAGCTCTGGGTTCCCATTCCCAGCAGCAGCCTTAGGTGACCACAGCCCCCAGAAAAAGGGGCAACTGTACCAATATTTGGGTCTGGTCATGTGTGCCAGGGAGAAGAAAGCAATCTTGGTGAAGCAGGGGGTTCCTTAGGTGAGGTTTATTTCATCATTACCAGGGGGCTGCTGCCAGCTTAGAGAGGGCCCAGAGGAGGTGTTTGTCTGGGTGCCTGCTGTCTCACCTTCACTGCCCTGTGTTTCACCAGCCAAGTGGCAGGGGATGATCAGAAGCTGCAGCTTCCAAAGATGGAAAACCCAGAATATTTAACTGTGCTTTCCTTGCTCCTCCAATATTTTCACAGTTTTTATGTTTGATGAAAACAGTTGTTAAAAATACAGAGTGCTTTGGATGATTATTATTATTATTATTATTATTATTATTATTATGCACTGACAACTGTTTCACTTTCAGCATGGATCTGTGCAGCACGTTTAAAGGGCAGCAGAAGCAGATGCATCCCACTAAAAAACAAGATGGTTTATAGGGATGAAAGCCCACGTGATGCCTACTGGCACTTTCTCTTTTAGCTTTATTTCAAAGGTCTGAATAACGAGTATCTAAATGGTTCATCTAGCTTTCAGTGCAAAGAAAATACAAAAGAAACTCCAAGTTGTGGTAGGAATGACAAGTCCTAGAGCGATCCACCACCCACAACACAACCCTCTCCCTAACTTGGTAATAGCCAAAAAAAAAAAAAGATGTTGTGTCAGCCTAGAGTGAGTTTAGACACAGGAAGATGATAAAAATTCCTTAATCAAACCGAAGGCACTGAGTCTCTAAAAGTATATGCCAATTATTGCAGAGCAGCTTTTTAAAGTCTTTCAAGCTTTTAAAGATTATTCAAAGCACTTGAAATAGGCTTCAATCTAATGCCTCATTTCATTGCATTAAACAGCCTAGTTAATAAAGAATCAATATATTCAAAGGGCAAGGTTATCTTTTGTCTATAAGGGGTGGTGTCATTCTGAACCTTTTATAGTTCAAATGCTGAAAAAGACCTCATGAAATCCATACTCATCAAGTGGGTCAACTAGAGCAATAAAGAGGCCTCTGAAAGAATGGCTGCGTGCCTCTGAAACAACCATAACTCTTATCTCCCACATAGTGCTCACCCAGAGCCGCCAGAAAATGTCAATTTCTCATCAAGACAAGAGGCCCGGCCATCTTTTTTTTTTTTTTTTTTTTTTTTTTTTGAGAGAGAGAGAGAGAGAATACACACAATTAGGAGAATGCAGAAAGGCCCCACCAGTGATTTGTAGCTTATTATGTCACCAGCAAGCTGCGCTCCACTGCTAAGCAGATAATAAGGGCTGCTGATAACCGAGGTGTCGATACGCCAAAGAACGATCCCTGAATGTGAGCCCTTGTGCTTTTTTTTTTTTTTCTTCCCCTTCCCCTCCTCCTAAAGATCACGGGGCTGATAAGGGTGCATCTGCCAACTGACACCCCCTGCCAGACCTCACAATTAATGCCGTGAATAAACAGCACAAAGGAGTTTAAGATGCTTTATACTCTTTGAGACAATTCCCTGGCTTTACCCTTCAAGGAGTTCTTTTATGTTGGGATAAGGTTGCTTTTAATGAAATTTAAACTCATCAGAGGAAATCAAAACCCTCAAATCAGATTACAAATTGATTTTTTTTTTTTTTTTTTGAGGGGGAGGAGGGCACTTGTCATTATCCAATGTACTGCCCCAAGTTTTACAGGAAGAGAAAGCACCCAGTATGCAAACTACCTCTACAAAAGCATCCCAAGGAGAAACGTTCCTCAACTCCTCCAGGTGATCAACTTTTAAAAAGTTGGTGTGTACCATTTAAAGTGATCACGATCTTTACTTTTATACTTCCTAAAGTATTAAAACCGTAAGTAAAATTGAACTATAGTAAAACTTTTAATCGTACCAATTAAATAATTAAACCCAAGTGATCTCTTTCTCATGAACGTGATGCTAAATTTCATTGTTCCATACAAGAAATCAAATCTGAATTCTCAGAACTTGGATTGAAAAGAACTGATGGAGGACCTGAGACCTCCTGGCCTGGTTCCCTGTCCCAGCTGGGGACATTGCTGGGGCAGCTAGGCCAGGTAGAATTCCATGGGAAGGACAGAGGTTTTATAGTTGTGATTTATTTGATTTCTTACACATTCAAATAAAGGAACAGTTGGACTGTAATGCTTTGGTTTTGTCTTCACTAACTTTTATCCAGCAGCAAAAGGGCATAATGAAGAAAGTATGCAGTTACTTGGTGACAAAACAGTACATTTTTGCTGCCCAACAGGTTTTCAGAGGATTGCAGTTGTTGTGTGACTCTTCTTTTGCATTTACTTTGAGATAAATTAAAGTGTTTGAGAAATGACTGTAATAAAAAAGCAGCAAGTACCCACAGAAGAGACTGAGTGGGGTTTGTGAGGATGCAAGGATGTTATCTGAAAGTTACTCTGCTCCAACCAGGCAAAAATCAAAGATTGCTTATTGTGTAAAGTCTAAAAAAACCAAATCAAAACAAAAAAACCTAACATTGAAAAAAAAAGGGACTTGAGGCTGGACTTGGCCTAGGTAATACAGGCAACAAACTTTAAAGTTGCCTTATGAGGAAACATAGGATGGAGACACCAAGGGGAAGGGGGGGAGGAGGAAGGAGCAAGATGTGAAAAAAAAAAATTGTACCTTGAAACCCACTAAATTGGGTTTAAATGCTGCCTTTCCTCACACCTTGCAGTTCTGCTGGGGGAGCCAGAGCTGCTGAGGTGCCTGGGTGCTGGAGATGCTGCAGCCAAGGTGCCAAGTGCTGGAGCTGGGGACAACCTGCTGCCACTCCATGTGTTCTTCCTGGATCGTCCAGGTTCTGGTCACCATGACCCAGCCCCACGGGTTGGTCCTCAGCAGAATGTGGAGCCTCTGGCTGCTGGGTGGGGGGTGCTGGGTCACCACAGAGGTTTGCAAGGGGGGGTTCCTGTGTCCTGGTGCTGCTGCAGCTGCCACTTTCTTCTCTTCTTCTGCTTGAGTCCCAAGGTTAAAAAGGAAAAAAAGGAAGAAAGAAAGGAAAAGAATTAATTGCTGTGGGCTTTGCTCCACAGACACAAAAGTGCTTTGAAACTGTAATGAGTAGAAACAGTAATAATCAAACAACCTCTAATAACCATCTCACCAGGCTACTTGGGCAGACTAGGTGTAGGTAGATGAAAAAAGGTAACTAGAAAGCTGAAGAAGGAAGGAGCCATGCCACAGAGTGGAAATACATTCCACAGCACTGCTTCATCCTTCTGGTCTATCCACATCTCACCTTACAGCAAACCACTGGCCTGCCAGGACTTGGAGGAGACTGACAAGAAAGATGGGGACAAACATTTTAGCAGGGTCTGTGGTGAAAGAACAAGGGGTGCTGGTTGTAAGCTGGAAGAGGGGAGATACAGACTAAGTATTAAGAAGAAATTCTTTACACTGAGAGTGGTGAGACCCTGGCCCAGGTTGCCCAGAGGGGTGGCAGACACCCCATCCAAGGCAAACATTCCAGACAAGGTTGGATGGGGCTCTGAGCAACCTCATCTGGTTCAGAATGTCCCTGTCACTGCAGGGGGTTGGATTTGGTGGCTTTGAAAGGTCCCTTTCAACACAAACCAGTCCAGGATTCTATGAATATAAGTTATAAATCCTACAGACACCTCAATACCCAAAATATCTGTAAAAGGACTTGGGAGATTTCTCCCTTGCTACCACTTATTTCATCCCTTAGGACACAGCCAAAAAACCAAGGAGTATGCAAGGACCAGCCAGAGGCTCTGATGGACCAAGGAGTGAAGCCAGGTCCATGGCTGAGGATCCCTGATGGCAGAAAAGGCTCCTGAGAACAAATCCTTCCCCAGGGCTGAGCTGCTGAAGGGTCTCAGCAAGTCCCAGCCATGGATGAGCAGCTCTGGAGCCAGCACTACAGTGGCCAAGGAGGGCTTGGCTCACACTTCTGTAAAACACTCAACACTGTCAGCAGGCCTGGGCTAGGAAACACAAGGAGCAGCATTTTTATCAGATGAGCTGAATCAGTGTCCTGAAGAACCCTCTCCATGACAGCAGACATCAAGATGTCCAGCCTGCTCTGCTTTCCATAGCTGTGAAATGCCACAGCCATGAAACTGGAATGGCTGCTCTGACACAGCTGATGGAAGTGCAGAAAGCTGAAAAAAAAAAAAAAAAGTAAACTTTCAAATATTTTTTATTCATTATTCAATTTTTACTTATTTATTTATTTTTTTTCTTTTTCTTTTTTTTTTTTGAGTTAGCCTGGCAGGCAATTAACAGAAGCCAATAATCTCCTCATGCTCCCCAGGTGCTGCCCCCAGATATGAAGACAATCACCCAGGGGAGCATCCTCAGGACAGATTTTTTATCCCAAGCCTGGAGTTTGCCAGGGCTGGCAAAGCCAGAGCAAGGACTCAGCAGCTTGATGCTACTGGGATGCCACATTTTGAGTCAAAGTCTGGTAAGTAAAGATTTTTTTTGTTTGTTTCTGTGCTGAAATTTTCTGTTCTTAATGGAATTTGACATAATTCTGGTTTGTGTGACCTGCTTGTGCTTTGCACTCCCCCTAGTAAGTTCAAATACAAGTGACAGCAGAAAGAGCAGGTTTGGATGCTAAAATAAACATTTCAGCAGCCACAACTGGATGTCCTCCAGGTCGAATTTTCATTGTTTCTATCATAGCTTTCCATTTTCTCTTTACCTTAAATAAAAACCTACCTTGTCCTACACTCTTCTGATGTCATGATCAACAGAGAAAGCCTTTTCACCATCATACCTGGATCATACCTATATATTTAATGCAATAACTAAATATTTATGAGTTGTCAGTCTATAATACCCCTCACCAAGAAAGTTTGGCTGCTGGTGAGGCAGGATAAAGCCATAGTGGTGGGACAGTGGGATGCTGGTGGGGACCAACACCTGCAGGTACAGACCACCACACACCTGTCTATAATGGTTTTAATATCTTGAAGGATGTGATGATCAGAAACAACCTATCTCCTTTTTTGACTATAGAGAACAATATCTAGCATATGAATAAATTAATAAAATAATAATAATTAATAATAATAATACCATAGATTTAATGTATTAATAATAACTTGATTAATTATATAGATATTGCATCTCTATTTCCACATCAACTTTATTAACATCACTTTTTGACTTCAGGTGGAAGACACGTGTATAGAAACCTGCTCCTACTGTTGTGGTAGCTCTGTACCTGCTGAAATTGGAGCACTTCTCACCCCACTCTTACTGCACACACTGATTTCCATTCAAAAAGAACTTGAAGACGTTTTGACTTTCCTTCTAAAAAAGAAATACAGCATTCAGCATTTTCATCTGCATAGAGATATAAAACACATCACCAGGTAATGAAATGTAATGGTATACATGTATGTAAATAGATTAAATAATACTGGGTGGTTCCCTGATTAGCATATTCAGTAAAGTCCCCCAGATTTTAAAATAGTAGTCAAAATTTGTTGATAATGAGAATAATCTCACCCTAGGAGAACGAGCATTCTGAAAAAAAAAAAAATAAAAAATCCGTCAGCACATTTTCCCTCATTTTTAGTGAAAATAAGATTTGAAAGCCACCCTGAATGCATTTTAGATTTAATTTCCTTTAAGTTTTGAGAGACAAAGAATTGTAGTTTTCTCAGATTTGTTTTTTCCTCCTGGTAAAGTTTTGGGTTCCTATTTTGTTTTTTTTTTATTTTTTCCTTCCTTTTCTTCCCTTGCTGTTCTCCTGAAGTGGGAGTTCAGGCAGGAAGCCCAGGGCAGGCTGGGGAATGGCTGCAGATCTGACTGTGTTCAGAAATCAAGTTATCCTGCAAGCCTCAGCCTTTTGACTTTCCCTCTCCTTTCACAGAAATCCACCCTTCTTTTTCCTTCGCTTGACCCATATCTGCCTTAATTGGGATTTAGCAATTACTCTCCTTACACTCCTCATTAGAGCAGCCCCCTCCCTGCTGCCTCTCCCTGGCTCCAGGGTTTGATCCGGCAAGGAATATGGAAACAATAAAATTTGGGATCAATACAGACAGGGCTCTCCCAACACTTCTGTAGGAAAAAGAAATGCCAACTTCACCCTGCCATGGGGCAATAACTTTCTAACACTGCTTCCTTTTTTTTTTTCTTTTTTTCTTTTAGATCCATCTTAAAAAAAAATAGATCCTGATGTTTTGGTGGCCACGTTGTGATCACAGCTGCTCAGGGTTTTGTTTTCAAACAAATGGTGAGGCTGGAAAACAAGAAGTTCACCTACAAGTCTGCTCTTTCAGGCTGCATTTTGCTGCCTGTCTGGAGCCCCCCTGCACCCCCAGCTGCCTGGTCTGCCAAAGGCTGAGCCTCACCACTGGTCCTGGAGCATCACCCTGCCAAAGGGAGGCAGATGCTGATGGATGTTTGGTACCCCACAAACCCTCTCCTTTGGCCACCCTAGCACAGAGCTCAGATGTGAAGTGGGTCAGGCAGAGCCACCCCGGTGAGGTACAGGCACAGCAATTAGTAAAATCAAGGTGTATTTCCTACATCATGCAGCTGGGGGCATTTTGCAACTCATTTTGCAGGAGAAAACTTGTTATTTAATTGCCTGTGCTGCTGCTGCTGGATCAGATTCAAAATGAGTGGGAATATCAGGTCCTGCCAGATATATTCAATCATATTACTGCTTTTTTTTTTTCTTTCCCTCCCCCCCCCCCGAATGGATTCAGTGTGCCAGGGAGCAGTGGAGCAGTTAAAGACAGGCATGCCAATGCCAGCAATGCTCTGGTTTCAAGCTTAACACCCCACCAAGATGAATGAACAAAACCTTCATGTTTCTCTCTGTCCCTCCAGTGAGTGTAAGGGGAGGATAATTCACAAGGCTCTGGCCAGTTGCTGGAGGTGGAGTATTTCCTATTTGTTCTGATGAACATCTAGGAGGATGCTCATACACCAATAAGAATAACATCTTACATAGCCCCCAAATAAATAATAAAAAGAGTCTGTTAAAATTAAGACTTAGGGGTGAGGAAAGGTGGAGACAGAGCAGAGTGGTGCCATCACACCACCCTTGTCCCCATTGGAAGGGCCAAAGTGTTTCAAGCTGCCACATCCTCACACTCAAGTAAAACTGGGTGGAGAAAGAGAAAAAAAAAATGTCTAAATGAGCCCGATACTGATTATTAAGTTCCTAAGAGGCAATCTAATTTAGCTATATGAAATCATGAAAGGGAAAGAATTAATTGATACTAATGAGTTACACAAGATAGCATCATAATTAATTCCTAAATAGAAAGAGGACATAGGCTGGAGCGAGGGGGGAAATATGACTGGCCTATATATCGTACTAGATTACAGAGGGTACTTGAAATGAGAAACAAACTGCCAAAGTCAGAGCGGGACAGACTTCTGGAATCTTTGCCAAGGCAAACAAAAGCCTTTTCCATATCTCCCTGACACTTCTGGAAGGTGGGAAACTCATGGAGCACTGTGCTCCGAGCTCTCCCGGGCTGCGAGTGGCATGCAAAGGTTTGCACCCAGGCAAAGAAAGATTGGTTTGTGGGATTAAGGCAATTTTTAAAATGTTATTGTGAAAAGTCACAGACTATGGCATACAGCAAGAACCTCTTGTCAACCACAGCCCAACATCTGGAGTCACAGAGGTAAACCCAGGGGCTGCAACCAGCAACCAGACCCGTTTGCTCCTCGGCATCAAGGCCACAAACCAATCACAGCATGGTTTAGGCTGGAAGGGACCTTTGAAGGCCATCTAATGCAACCCCCGGGAGTCAGCAGGGACATTTCAACCAGATCAGAGCCCTGTCCATCCTGACCTGAAGTGTTTCTAGGGATGGGACATCCACCACCTCTCTGGGCAACTCAGGCCAGTGTCTCACCACCTTCAGCATAAAAAATTGCTTCCTTGAATCTGGCCTGAATATCCCCTCTTTCAGTTTAAAACTAAAAGTTTTATTAATAGTCATTATTTGCTTCATGGGGTCAATGTGAATTAACAGTTTGGAATCAAGCAATTGGAATCAAGCAACACCAGGCTCAAAAAAACCCTAAAAAAAGAAGAAAGAAAAAAAAATTAAAAATAGGGAAAAGGCAGGAAGATGTTCCTGCTCCCTGCGTGAGGGTCTGGGGCTGCCTCTGCACACAGCCAGGGCCATGTCACCAGCACAGCGAGGGTGACATTTCCTTCTCTGTCAATTACAGGGGAGCTGTTCACCACCGGAATAAAACACGACCATGCTCCTGCAAGATTCATTGTCCTGAGGTCAGCTGGAACTTATTGTCCTTGTTGCCTTGGAACAAGAAAAACCTGACATCTGTAAGATTTGCTGTTAAATAATCCAAACCAGGAGCAGGGACAGAGCCACGCAGAGCAATGGAAATGCTGGGGCACCGTGGTAGAAAATCAGTAATTTAGATACAAGGCGCTGATGCTCGCCAGCCTGGCGCACCCTTCCTCTGCTACTGATTGCTTCTCCTAATGTTTAACTTCAGCCTCTAAATGCTCTGTGTGCTAGAAGGTTCCAGCATCAGTGCTGGCCTGCTAATCTTTCCCCAGTATAAATAAAATAAACATTAAATGGGAAGAATCTTTGTGTTCCCAGCTCTCTTCCTTTGGCTTTGCCCACCTAAACACATCCAGGGCAACGCAGGCGCCAAACGGGATGGAGGTGTTAAACCACTTCTAAAAAAATCACACCTCAAATTTGTAGGGCACGCTGGGCAGTAGCTGAAAAGCAATTTGAAGGAGAAAAATATCTGGGAGGAAAAGGCTCAGGCATTTCAGAAGCAGAGGCAACTCACCAGGCTCTGCTCTGGTGTCCAGCTCGCAGGTGGAAAAGCCGCTCGGACGCAGGCACAGAGCTCTCTGCAGGAACTGCTGATAAATCTAATCCTGAAGGATTGGAAAATGAGGTAAAAAGAAATTTTGATGAAAATTATGTACATGTACTTTGACAAGCTCATAAACACAGCAGCCATGATAAGTTTTCTTCTATTTTTTTTTTTTTTTAATTTAATTTTATTTTTTTTTTTAAGACCTGACAGAACTGTATAAGCCCAAACTCTAATTTTTACAGCCCTGGGTTTGGAGATCTGTCATTGGGAGATATAATGGAAAGAATAATTGCTTGGTGGCTGCACAAACAGGAGATGTGTTGTCAGGCTGCAGTTTGGAGGCTACATCTGGCTTCGGAAATGATTGATGCTGTCTCTGTGTGTGTGACTTGGGAAACCATTTTTCTCCTTTTTTTTTTTTTTTTTTTTTTTTTTTCTCTTCTCCTTCTGTCTCTTTCTTTCCCTCCACTAACACAACCGCCAGGCCGAACCTCTGTGCAGCCACCAATATTAAATCATTATTAATGCAAACTTTGTATTTATTCCTTTTGCATCTTGGCAGCCTGGCTGGGCACCACACAGCCCTCCCGGCGAAGGTAAGCATGTGATTTCAATTTGAAATGAAAAGTCATGTCTGAATAACAGAACAGCATTCTCATTTCCTAATACTCTGCTTTTTACTACTTTGCATTCAACTGTGAAAAGTCTTTTAAAACTCTGAACAGCAGTAAAACTTGAATGAATTTTTGACCCATTATTGCATAGCGGGTGCGCTTTCCAAGTTGGAGAGACTGCCAAGTTCTCCCCACCTAATATTTCCACTTTAATTGTGCCACTTGAGAAATTTACGTGCCTCAAAATATGGCATGAATCTTACGCTTATTGCAGTATCATTAGCAGCAACATTTAAGCAACATCTGTGTGCTATAGAACTAATTGAAGTAGCAGAAGTGGCAGCTGTAAATCCACAGGAAGATGGCAGTTTGCACCCAGCACTGCTGAGTTAGCGGGTAACTGTCAGCCTGTTCCTGCAATCTGCTCTCGAGGACTATGGTACAGGCACACAATGTCCAAAAAAATACAGCGAGGAGGCTAATGATCCTATTAACCACTTTGCTGCACCAATTTGGCTGTTTTTCCAGTTTCCTTGTTGAATTTCATTACATATTTCACCCTTCCAGTAAAAAAGTCCAGTACGAGGCGCCTGTGCTTTGAAGCCTCTCACTTGAGGGAGTGAAGCTCCTCGCTTGAATTAAGGCACTCAGAATTTGTTTTTTACTTCCTTTCTTTTCAGTTCCATGTATTTCTCCATCTTTCCCATTGTTTTAATTTTTCTTCATTACCCTGGCCTCAGCAAAAAAGAACTTTTACCAACCGTTAGTGCTGGTATTTAAAGCAATGACATTTTCCTCCCCAGGATGTCACATTTTCAATAATCAATAAAGCTGGGAGGAGAAGGGAAGGCTGAAGTCTCTTTTAGGTGCATGGGTAAAACACATCTTCATCTGAGCTGGGGATGCTGTGTGTGTACCACAGCAGCCTGAGCACTGCCCCTGATGTAAATAATTGGTGCTTAGGAAGGGAGGAGGGTGTTTGAAGTCACCTGTCCTGGGTTTGCCACATCGTGGAGGCAAGAAGGTTCAGAGCACCTTGGTGCTTCATTTGCTTCTTGGAGGGGGAAAAAAACAAACAAACCAGGTTTAGAAACTCGACAACCCCCAAGGGGGGGAGTACATTAGATATTCAGTATGAATGCTCTGGTGTAAAGGCAGAGGGGTGTTGGTGACCCAACTCAGCACAACCCCCAGGCACAGGAGCCCCTCACCCCACTGTGTCTGCCACCAACCCAAGTTCATTAGAGACCCAGCACGTCCACCAGGCCACCATGTGACAGCCCAGGAGCCACCCCCATTTGTTGTCTTAATGCGCAAGTACTCGGGGACTGAACTGATCAGGAAAAAACTGTTCTGAATCTGCTGAACTACACGCTTAGGGTGGCACGGGCCCGAGCAATATTGAAAATCAATAGTCACGTGGCAGTGGGAAGGTTAGAGGTCTCCTGAATTAACTTTCTAGTACTAAATTACCAGCCCTTGGCTTTGGGGTTTGTTTTTTTGTTTATTTATTTCCATTTCACAATAACTGCTCTGACTTCCCAGACGTGTTGCTTGCACCTGGTTTGTGTGAAACGAGGAAACAACAAAACCTTTTAATGCTTGGTGGGAGGATTTAAACCTTAAGGTATTTCCAGTGAGAAAATTCAGACAGATTCTGAAGGCACAGAGCAATGTCAGATGGGGTAATGGAGCCCAAGCATTATAGTGGCCTGAAAATGAAAATATAGCTCTAGTCTTTTAACACACATCTGCACACTGCCCGTACTTGTACCATACCTGACTATTGCATCTTTCAATTTTAAAAACATTGAGAAACTGTAAAGCTACAGTATTACATTTAAAATATTTATTGATTATGAATGAAAAAATGGTAAGACCACAAACAAAGTGAATGTTTATAGAGCTGAAGCCTGTGAGACTTACACATTGCTTTCCATCTGTGAGCACACTGCACTCCCAAGGACTGCTCCAGCTTGTAGCTACTCACACATGCAAGCACCTTCACAACTGGCCCTTGGCTCCTTGGGTACTGCAAAAACCAAATTATTTGATAGAACAGATTTCTGATGATGATGACATCCCTGTCATCACAACCTCCAATTTCTACTTATTTTCAGAGGCCTTCCCCTTCAACTTGAACACAAACACTGCTCACCTCAGAAAAATTTAACTTTTGTGCATTTGGACAAGCAAACTTGCAGAAGGATGAAGACCAGGGAGTAAATAATAAAATAAAACCCTGCTGCTCAGCTTGGATGCCACTCATTAAATATGGGATTCACATGGTCACAAATTCTCACTTACATGGGGTTATATCAAGGATAAATCAGAAAAATCATCCTCTGTTCATCTGAGATTTCTGCTATTATAAAGTCCTGATTAGATACCATATCTGTGATATTACAGAGACAAGTTTCCAGTGGAGTTTTTCCCCTCAGCTGCTGTATTTATATAAACCTGCACATTACTGAGGTGCTGCCTAGGCATGTTTTTTTTTGTTTGTTTTTTGGTTTTTGGTTTTTTTTGTGGAAAAAAAAAGACATAGAATTTTAAAAACATCTCCTTAAAGCATAGATTTCTGGTTTGTGGGGAGGCAAAATAATCCTATGGAAGTGTTAAGATTTCTTTTTTCATAACCATCACCCTTAACAAGTGCCCAATTGCCTTAATGTTTATTTCTAGCAGTGATCTTATTAATTCCCATACTATTTCTGGACCATGCTTGCACTACAGAATTGATTTTAACCGAACAGTTACTAAAACAAATGCTTTGCCAGGATATACCCATTCCATCTGTCTGCACTGGGCAGACCTGATTTCCTGGATGGATCTGCTTTATACAACATCTTCTCCCACAGCTCTCACAGACTACCAGAGATGATGAGCAGAATGGGGTGAGTTTTGCTTGGTGGCCTTTACTGCCACAGCCCTCTCTGTCTCTTTGTCCTTGCAGGACTCTTCCCCTTCTGCTGCACAGAACTGGGTTTATTCTGGAAGAACATTGTTAACCTCCCCCCAGCTGACAAAAGGCAGAGATGCTCTATAAATAACCCACCCTGCATGGCTGGATGAGTTGGATTTTTATTAATTTTCTTTTGGGTATATATGAACACTCATGGAAGTGAGAGTTTTGATAAGAATGAAAATAGGAATTAGGTTCCCAGTGTTAAATTTCCACCCTTGAAAATAAAATCAGACAAGCTTTCCTTCCCCTCCCTCTGGCCACTCTAAAGCCCCTTTTTAGCACCCTTAGCAGCCAAACATTATTTGTATTGCTGGCACCTCGAACAAACCAAAACTAACAGGAGCCATGCAAAATTAACATCCAGGCAGCACAGTGCAGTTAATCCCCTATTCATCATCATATAAAAGCACTTTTAAAATTTTTGTTACTTTTTCTGCACTTCATCTTACCCAAAGCCACTATTTTTGCTGCATATCTCATTCAACCCAAGCCTGGACACACACACCTCTCTCTTTGGCCAGACCATGGCAGGTTAAAGCTGCTACTTCTATCAATGGGAGAGGTGGTACCTCCCAGAACTTTGGAAGTAGCTTAATAGTCACTGGACCAGTTGAGTTTAATTAATTTACATGGCCTCTCAAATAGTATTTGCAAAGACTGCATCACCCCCAGCTTGTGGTTGCAGGGAACTGAGCAGAGATCATTTTTTCCGGTGACTTTCTGGTTTGGGGCTGCTTGTACTGATACAACACCTCCACAAGTGTGAAGAAATATTAGTATTTCTTTTTTATACAAGGATATTTTGAGTCAGATCAGCAGCACTAAGCCAGCTCTCAAGTCCCAGGTACAGCTCAGCATCCACAGTACCATGGAACTGCTTTGAAACATCTGTAAGTTATTTGGGGATTCCAGATGTGGGCAAGGAATAAATAGGGTACCTTTTTTCCATCAGAAGTACATTTAGCAGGCACTCTTCCAATAACTGTAGTTTCCTTTCTTAAAGCTAGAACAGCAAAACTTTACAAAGTTCCAGTCTGGGACATTTCCAATCCCTCATCTTTGCTTTAGCTGAAATATCTACAGACTTGGTCAGACCTCTTTCTCAATAGATGAATGCATCCTCAGAAATGACCACAAGCACACCCCAGCAGTCTGTAAACCAGGCTGTGTTTCTTTGCAAGTGCCCAGAAAAAAAAAAACAAACAACCCAAGAGGCATCCCTGAGGAGAGGAGGGAGCCCAGCAGTGGGATCAGCAGGTACACATATGTCAGAGCAATGGTCTAGCCATTGTAATTAAAAAGAAGGACTTCATAAAAACTCTCAGGGAACCAGGAGATGCCAGAAAAACTTTAGTGGAGCACTGGCTTTTTAACTCAGGCAGTGGGAAATGAGGAGAAGGGGAGTGAGAAGAGGCAGTTCAGAGCAGGGACAGCTATCCTGAGCTGACAAAACTTCCCAGGCTCTGCCCTGTGATTAATCGCCCAGACACACAAAGCAGCGGCTGCAACCAGGAGCCATCCTCCTAATGCATGTCACAAACCTCATAATTCCACTTGGAACTAGACAACAGCAAGTTAAATTCCTGGATCACTGTCACAGTGTCACTTACAGAAGAAGTTGCACTGGGGAACTGTTGGCTGTTGGAGTAATTTGAATGGAAATGTCACTTTTCACAACCTGTGATTTGAGGTAAGTGCCCTGCTAGGGCATGGCAGCTCTGGCAGGCAGCAGGGCTGACTGCACATCCCCTCCTGCAACCCACTTTGCCAAAAATCCACATTTCCTTCCCTGCACCACGCTTCATTCATGTGGACAAACATTCTCCATCTCTTCCCACAGCACAATTTTAAATCTAAGTGTTGTGTTCAAAGGCATGTGCTTCAAAACCATCCAGAACCAGCAAAGCTGTTGGGGGATGAATCAATTCATTGAGGTTCACGTTGACCTCTGGACAGATTTTGCCTAAGGACTTCAGAACATGGTCAATATGTCCTACTTCTAAATACTGGCAGGAGGTGCTATGTATGGGTGTACACAGCTCACACAGAGCTGGGACAGATTCAGTCCATTCCCTGCACTGCATGGGGAGAAAATAGTGGCTGTGCAGAACTGCTACAGTTTTGCCAAGTATCTGTCCTTCAAGTATCATACCCTTATGTATGTTATACACACTTTTTTTCCAGGTTA
The DNA here is from genome assembly GCA_023637945.1 of Phaethornis superciliosus. Taxonomy (NCBI): domain Eukaryota; kingdom Metazoa; phylum Chordata; class Aves; order Apodiformes; family Trochilidae; genus Phaethornis; species Phaethornis superciliosus. The sequence continues at coordinate 1,086,187 of JAJQWJ010000008.1, forward strand.
TATATATAGCTTTGTGTATATATATATATATATACATGAAAGGCAATGCATCCAGTGCAGGACATGTGCACTGATTTGCCTGGACTGATGCAGAAGCAAACAGTCAAACCAGCACAGTGATTGGTTAGAGCAGCTCCCAAATGTTTAACTCAAGCCCCTTCAACACCAATCCAACCCAGACTGGTCTCAAAGCATCCAAACCCCCCAGTTTAATGAAATCACAGCCTTCAGGAAACCAGAATAAAGGCACCTGCAGAGCTAAAAACAACAGAAAGTAAGAGCAGGAAACATGGGCTATGAATAATACAGCTGGCAGGAGGATGGAGTGAAAAGAAGTAGAAAGTTGTCATGGGATGGCTGCTGCCCCCTCAGAGCATGCACAACCACATCCCAGGTAGGTGAACAAGTCCTGCACCTGCAATTTGAAAATCAAAAAGGAGAAATACTTAACCTGAGAGATCTCTTCTTGCCTCGGGAGCTGCGTTTGGCTGAGCTCTGGGGCTGTGTCGTTTGTGGGTTTCTCCTCCTTGGACAAGCAGGCTGCCCTGTTTTATAGAACATAAATATTCTTCTTGCTGAAAAGAAGCAATGTGACAGCAGGCTGCCTGGACTTTGCCATCCTCTCCATGCAGGGGATAGTAAAGACACTATTAGGCTGTTTATACATTGCCCGCGGTGCCACTGGCGCTGGGGTTTCTCCAGGCAGAGGAAAGCACAATTATTATTATTTTTGCTTTGAAAGAAGTAGCTTACTGAGTCAGTAAATGCAGTGGGTTTGGTATTTTTTGTTGGTGGTGTTTTGGTTTTTTTCTTCCTTCAGTGCCAAACATAAATACAGCAGGAAGAAAAAAAAAAAAGTGACATGAAAGAAATGGAAAAACAAGCCAAATTTAGATTTTGCCTGCAGGATAAGTGACAAACCAAGAAGCTTTCCTGGCTTCAAAACAGCTCCTCAGGATCACAGGTGGTTGTATTCTGAAAGGGTGAAAAGCAAAGCTCTCTCTTCTCACAGTGATCCTTCCCGGGCACCCTCCTCTGTCACAGCCATGTGTGCCCAGGCAGAGGAGGCTGGAGCCTGCTGCAAGACTCTGTTGGACAATAAACCAATGGTATTTGCTTTACCTGTGCACTATCTTCCACGGAACAAAACAACATTTACATCTGGGATCAATTTGCTTGAAATTAAAGTGCAGCTGCTATATCTCTTCTGCATCAAAAGTATAGTGTTAAGGCTGTAAGGTACAGACAGTTACACATTCCTTTGCATTGTAATATTTAGATTTGTGTCATTTTCCATCTGAAGTAAAAAGCATCTTTAAATAAATGAGTGATCTTATACTACATATTTTATGGGCTGTGTACTCAGCAATATATGTCTATGTTTGCAACGTGCCTGTACTCAGCTCTGATTTCAAACTATGCATTTAGACCTTGAATTTTAATGCTTAAATGAAAATGTGGAGTAGGAATAATTTGGACTGCACAGGCAGTGCAACATGGGGCCAGTGTCTCACCACCTCAAAGTTTCTTCCTTACAGCTAGCCTAAATCTGCCTTTTTGGTTTTAGTGTTAAACCACTACCCTCTGTCCTATCTGTTCAGCATCTCAAGACGTGACTTGGCAGGAGAAGGTGCTGTCTGCCATCACATCATCTGAGCCAGAGTCCTCCAGCTGCAGGTTGTGTGTGGCCATGGACAGGAACCACTGTTTCTGCAAGAGCCATAACCTATGCTGCAGCCTCTACTGCACAGGAACCCCAGCAGATAAAATGCTGTAGGATCCCAACATTTTCTGCTCCAGCTTTGGCAAAAAGAACTTTTCCAGCACAGTCCTGCAGTGGTTGACATAAGGACACAAGACTGTGAAAAAAAAAAAAAAAAAAAAGGATGCTGCTCATCTGAACCAGTCAGATTGTGTACCTGGACTTCATCCACTGCCCGGAGAAGAACGACATCCAATTAGTCCAACACAGCTTCTTCACCATACCCAGGTTGGAAAACAGATTGAAGGGGTCAAAAAAATTCAGAAGGCTCCACATGATCTGACATTTGCCTTGTCACAATTTTCTTGACAAGCAGAAGGTCGGAGACAGCCTGTTGGTCATCAGGAGCAGAGGGATGGGAAGACTGATCACTGAGCTGGGGACAAGAAACCCATCAATTAGCAAACACTCTGAGCCTGCTCCAACCACCGAGCTCCTCAGGAACTCTGGTGGCTTTACTCTGCTCTTTTTAGAGAACAAATGTATTGCAAAAGAGTGGCTGGAACATCCAGACACTGCCTTGGTTTGTAGCTGCTGCAGCCGGAGAGATGAGCTCCAGTTCAAGTGACACTGGGAGGTTCAAACTTCATCCCAGCCCCATCCTTTCTGCACCCGACTGCATTTGCACAACCACCTCTGATGCAGCAGTGGGGGAATGAAGTGACTTTTTAACAACAGCATCCCAGTTTCATTTCATTTTTGTCTTTCACTTCCCACCTGCCTTCCCACTTCTCTGCCCTGCCCCAGGCCTGCTCACTGCAACAGATGAAAAGCCCTCTTTAAAATAATTAAATAAAGCACTTGAAGAGGATTTAAAAAAAAAAATAAAAAAAAAATTGATAATGTACTGTAAGGGATCAATCTTAATTACTGCCCAGGTGGAATTTCTGTCTTCTGGCTTTTTTCACCGCAAAAGAACCCACCCAGCCACCCCTGCCATTAATGAGAACCGTTTCGGGCTGGTTACCAGCAGCCTTTCATCAAGCCCCGGGGCTGCCAGCCCCCTCCTCACGTCAATTGTCACCTTGGGGTCCAGCTACCGCGTCCCCTCCCAGCGCCCGCGGCTGATGGAGCCCAGACCCATCACCCCCCCCTGGGGCCGGCTCCGGGCAGGCTCCCCCGGCCCCCGCTGCCACCCCCACGTTCTTCACACGGGCCGGGGGCTGGTCCGGATCAGGGGCTCTGCACCCCCCGGCCCGGGGAGGAGGGAAACGGAGGTGGCTTCCCCTCCCCTGCCTTCCTGCAGCCATGGGGACAAGGGGGTCCCCTCCCCTCCTCACCTCCCCTGTGATCATGGGCTGGGGAAAGGGTTTGGAATACTGGGGAAAAAACAAAACAACAGAACCAAAAGTAAAACCGAGCAACTCTGGATTTGGTCGTCATGAAAAAAATGGTGTGCAGCGAAAATAAAAAAGTTTAAAAAGTCACTCACCTGGAAATCCCAGACTTAAGGGCAGGGAGATGGAAAGTTTTGCTGGGGCAGGTCCTTTGGAAAAGAAAAGGGAAAGAAGGGAAAGAAGGGAAAGAAGGGAAAGAAGGGAAAGAGGGGAAAGAAGGGAAAGAGGGGAAAGAAGAGAAAGAAGGGGAACAGGAGAAAGAGGGGAAAGGGGAAAGAAGGGAAAGAGAAGGGAGAGAAGGGAGAGAAGGGAGAGAAGGGGAAGGAGAAGAAAAAAGAAAATGGAAAAAAGGAAAAAAAAACCCAAACCAAACAAACAAAATACGAAAAAAAAAGCAACTCTAGGAGAAACACTCCTTTTCCAAGGCACAAAGGAAGTGTATTTGTTACTCATCCCTACATTTGCTATCTGAAAGGACAGCAGCCCCCAGTCCTGTGCCCAGCTGGCTTTGCACCCAGTGTGACTGGAGGGTCCCTGGGGATGAGAGGGCACCCAGACACATTCCCAGGGCTTTTCCAGCCGGGGGCAGGAGCAGGGAGCGGAGGGTCCGGCTCATCCGGGCAGGGGAGATTTAGAGAAAAGCCTTTGAATGGTATTTCTATTCAATTTCTGTAGGAATATAAAAGGAATTACAATTAAATCTGTAAATGCAATTCTTTGAGGATTTTCACATTCCTGTAAGATTCTTACTGAGAAATTACTCCTGAAACAGCACATAAATCTTACAGGACTCCCCTCGGATTACTGCGCTTTAAGTTTTTAAGCAATCTTTCTCAGGGTTTATTCTTTTCTTGCATTTTCATTCTGGAAGCAGGTCCTCAGCATCACCTTTCACCACGAATAAACATTTTAAAGCCAGATCTAACTCTTTGACCTGGGTGCAGCACTTACCATCAAGATTATAATTTTAAAATCTGGTAAAATATTGGGCAAACTTTTTAAAGTTCTCGGAGTAACGTTTAAGAAGTTGTGATATTTCTAGAAGAAATAATGACCTGTGATGTTCAGAGAAACAGTTGTGTAAAATTATAGCTTATAGTTGGTAACTTAGTATTGTTTGTAAAGTGACAGCACTGTCCTACACACTGCACCACTGCACCACTCCTTACTTGGCTGCTACTCCTTGTAGCAAATATCAAAGCACCACTGAAAAAAGCTTGAGAACTGCTTTTAGAAAAATTAAATGGAAAATATCTGAGACAAATCCTTCTTGCCCTGATGAGATGACTAATTTCCTCTAATTCCAAAGCAATCAGGCTGCACACGAGCAGAAAAATTTGGGCCCAGATCTAAAAATGTCCCTACAATGAATCAGTTTTCTGTTTTCAGATGGCTCCAGGATGAGCTCATTATGTTGCATGAAAGTGATCTGTAACCATCCTCAAGCCTGAGGCCCTTTCTTTCCATTTGGTATTGATACATAGGATGGAATCTGCATTTTTTTTTAATCTGGTGTAAAACAGTACAGCCAGTGTAGCTGCAATTCCATTGTAAATCTGACGTAGGAAATGCAACATAATCCTTCAAAAATATTTCTGTTGGCCTTAGACTTGCTGCAGAGGGGGGTAGAATAAAAAAGGGGGGAGGGAAGGAATAGAAACCCACTGCAAAATTCTGTTTCTTCCATGGTCAAGGGCACTCGTTTCATTATAAATGTCGTTCCGCCAAAACAAATATTATTTTTTGAATCTTTCATTATCTCCCTTTCCCTGGAAAATGGGCTAAAACCAGCATGTGTTGGTATTAGATGCTCACAGGGCCAGCTGTCGTGCCTGGCTGCACAGTGGCTCAATGTCAGCAGTTCAAAAGCACGGTGAAGCTGAGCAGGAGGAAACTTGAGAGGTCAAAAGAACCCAATTCCAGGCAAAAAAAAAACAAAAACAACAAACCAACCCATATTTTGGGGGGTGCAGGGCCTGTGCTGGCCCCTGAACTCCCAGTTTGGGGCCAGTGCAGCCCCAGCACCCCCAGACCCAACACTTATCCATCGTCCCTGCAAAAATAAAGATATAGCCTTGAAGAAGCAACTTAAAAACAAGGGATGTAAAGGTCAGCAAGGTTAAAGTTGACATTTGCTACCATTGGTAGCGATGCATTCTAAAAAAAAAAAAAAAAATATATATATATATATAAGAATATATATATATAAAATACACCCAAACTGTACATATTATAAGGCTATATTTTTATCTCGGGGTTCTGGTGACACGTACAAACCACTTGAGCTTTGCTTCTGTGGTTTATATTGCCACCAGAAACCCTTGATAAAAATACAGCTTTATATGGTACAGTTGGGTATACTTTATTTTCTCCATATATCACAGGCTGTGTTTTATTTATAAACATACACGGAGACACTTGGACATGCAAAGCAGTTTTTTTTTTATTGAAGTAATTCTGAGGTATCAATACCACTATATTAACTAACGCATTGGAACACAGAAATTTCTTGTTTAGCAATGGCCTTTCTAAAGAGGCACCTATGAAAATATGATAAAACACATGAAAAAAGAAAAATCAGTATTTCCATGTTGGAATTTACGACTCCCATACTGGAAATTTCAGCTCCCGGTAGCTGGTGCTTGCAGAGAACCCTGCTTAAACCACCTCAAAATTTAGCTTTAATGTATCTCAGATATTCGATTCCTTTTTGATGGAGAAATTAAGCTCAGTGTGACAGAGGAATGCAAAAATCTAAAGGAAAAAAATCAAATTATAACAGGAAATGTGCTGCTGAGAAAGACGCAGCTCTGACGAGTTCCCCAATATTTTCTCGGAGCAGCGCTCATCAAACTGCTTACTTAAAAGATGCTTTTCACACCATCTCCCAGCAGCTTTGCTTCTACCTGCTTTGAGGCACCATTCACAAGAGCAAAAATTTGATTCCCATCTCCTGCAGCCCGCCAAGGAAGCCGGGAAGGAGCAATCCAGCAGCTGGGTGCTCTGGAACGCATCTCAACCTGCCACCCGTGCTCCCGTTGCCATCAAACCCCATCCAGGAACACCAAGGAGGTGTTTCCTCTGGGGGAGGCAGCACCTCCCATTTGCCACGGCCATCCCTCTCCCTTATCTGTGCTTTAATGGACATTAAAAATAGAACAAAACAGGAGCGGAGATGGGAACAAAAATCTGTGCGCACCAGGCCTGCCCCGCTGTATTCATTCTGCTGTAAAATGTAAAAACAAGAAAGGGCAGGCGAGCTGCCTCCCTCAGGACACATCCTGCTTTTTTAATATAGTGGTGCCACCACGCATTTCACTTCGGATGTTGCATTATATTTATATGTCACTCAAATATTTACCATTTTGCTGAATTCTGCTGGGTGCTCTGAGAGCTTGTTATAAGCCGAGCCTGGGCGGCTGCGCGCTCTCTGCGGCTGAGCCCCATCAATATGGTAACTTCTCCTTCTGCAGCTTCTCGTGTGACAAAAGCCACTCTTTCAGAAGGTGTCCCCCTCCATAGTTGCCCGTCTGCCCACTGCTGCAGATCACCCTGTGGCAGGGGATGATGATCGGGATCTGAGAAGGAAGAAAAAAATACAAGGGTGAGAGGGAAGGGAGAGGCCACGGGAAGCAGAGCTATGAGAGGTGCCCATAAATCCAGCACTAAACCACTCGTTGGCTGCCACTGGGCTGGCAGGGACAGGGAGGGAGGTGTCCACGTTAAAGGTGACAGTGGTGGCATCAGGTTGTGCCCAAAGAGGATGGGGCAGTGGTGACATCAGGACCGGGTTCCTGGCTGAGCTGCCACGGTGCAGGAGCAGCACTGACCACAGGCTCTGGAAACCAGCCCAGCTCTTAGGGAAAAACAAACATGGAGAGAAATTTTAAGGATGTAAAGACTTAAAAGGGAAATCCCATCTGTAACACCCCAGATACAAAACTCCATATATGTAAAAACTTCAGATTTTCCTGCCCTCTGCCAGCCCCTTCCAGCGGCCACGACCTCAGTGCCGAGGGTGGGAGATGAAGCCTCAGAGACCCAAAATGCACACAAAGAGAACACAGAGGTCCAGGACAACTATTAAACACCATCTCAGGATTAGATCCCTCCCTGTTATTTTTTGGGAAAAAAGATCACTGAGAGGAGAATATCCATGAGCAAGCTCCCATGGCAGATCCTGCTCTCGCTCCAGCCCCTGCTGAAAAATTCCACACAAGAGCATAGCCCTATTCATTATTTAACAGCAAGTCAATCCAAAATGGGTTGTGAATTTTTAAAGCCTACAACAGGAGAGATTTAATTCACACCTAACCAATTTAAAGAACTTTTACTCCTCCCCTCCTTCTACTTTGTATCATTTATAGCCAAATGTCATGGATTCTGAAAAATCAATGCAAGAAGTTACCTAATAGACTGATAACGCAGAGAAGTACAGGAACGTGGGGTGTTTTTTAAAATTTTTTATTACAGGTGATTATCATAGTTGAAGTACACACCATAAAAAATGCAATACATCATCTCTAATCAGGCTGTGCATGTTTTGGCAACTGCATAGTAATTTGATTGCAACGATATAGCTGTGAAAACAGCAACTCTCTCAACAGTGCGGTTTTCACAAATCTGGATATTTTAAGTCAAAAAGTACAATCTATTCCTATATACACACACAGACAAATTACATAACGTGCAGTGATTTATTTTAGTTCCATTTAATAGTTATTTCAGTACAGTTCAAGCTGTGCTCACATACAAGTCTGGGGCACACCGACCCCAAAGTAGCTGGAGAGCTACTGGACACAGTTCTCTAAATTGTTTTTTGTGGCATTCTTTTGTATTTGTCAGGTTATTTCAATAGTTGAAATTGAAAATCTCAATCTCAGCCCACAGGCTACTGCATGAAACAGTAATACACCCAGGTGCTTACTGTTAATCATGGTTTAATAAAAAATGCTTATACTAGCTGTTAACTGGGAGGTGGCAATGCCACAAGTGAATTGTGCATCTGTGACAACTCCAGTGAGCAACACTAAAACCCTGACACTACCCCATGCCATTCAGTGCCTGGGTTTATGACTTCTTGAAAGAAGTTGGTTCTCTGTAAGGTTTTGTTTTGTTTTTTGTTTGTTTGTTTGTTTTTTGGTTTTTTTTTTCTGGTTTGGGATTTCTTCCCCTGTACAACCCACATGTGCAAGTTACTGCAGGAAGATTTCCCTAAGTGACAAAGCCATAAAACACACTGTGAAAAAAACTCCAAGGTTAATTTGCTATTCTTTAAAAATATGTACAGTACATCAGCATACTTTTGTTGTTAAAAAAGGAAAAAAGGAATTTATTTTCTAGTGCTGGGGTCTTGGGTGGTCCCCATGTCAGTGCAGGATCCATTCACAAACACAGAGACACGTGGCTGTGTTGCCTACCATTGAGCAAGAAGAAGAGGGTATGAAAGAAATGTAGCTCTTTCCACAACTGAAATAAAGAATTTCACGTGGAGTTTGTCCTCACACATGCAGGCACCCATATGTCACCCTCCATGGCATCAGGAGGGAAAGAAAACACAGAGCAAAGGCTGCATCAGCCCCGTAATTTAAAAATATTGAATATGGCTTCAGTTGGGCTTAATTGTGGTGACAACTTTCAGACTACTAAAATAATTAAACCTGCTAAAATTTATTAGGGCCCTAAGGACATTTTAGAGGGAGTACTACCCTGGTCTGCAGCTTTAATGCCTTGGCTACATTTAATGTAATTTTTATCAATAACCAAGCAGCTCATAATATTACAGCTCCACTGAAATCCTCATGCTGTGAAATCTAATTCATCTAATACATGAATCCATCACTTACACAGACCCTACCTCCAACGCTATAAAACTTCCAAACCCCTAGATTTGTCTCCAAGAACAACAAAAAAAAACCAACATGAAGGGGCCCTGGGATCAATACGGGAGTCCCTCTGATTCGGGCACCAGCTGAATATTTTCTCCAACTTTGCTTTTGTTCTTCTGGGTAGAGGCCCACAAGGGAAAGAGCTTGTTTTCACTTGCAGCCTCATCAATACCTAAATCCTGGTGAACAAGTGACACTGAGAAGCTGTAATCAATAGCTCCCTGTGCGTTTTTTCTTCTGGTCAAATGGTTCAGCGCTACTGACAGCCCTGACACTCAGAACATGATGCTAAATCTTTATCAACAGCCATCTGGGTGACTGGCAGAACAAGACTGGGGCAGTCATTAACGCTCGTGGCAATCTCTGAATAAACTAACTCCTGGAGAACACGTTTGTTTAGGGGAAAAAAAAAAAAAAAGAAAAAGAAAAAAAAAAGGTGGGGAAAAATACTCCCTGCACAAGGTATCGATCGCCTCTGAACTGCATTTAGCAAATTCCGTCTGCGGGAGGAGCGGAGCCGTGCTCTGCCACGGCCCTCTGCTCATTAAAGAGTTTGCAATTTGAGGCAACGAGAACCTGACCATCCCGTTTGAGTGCTGATGTGCTGGTGACCTCCAGAACCTGCCAAAGACAGCTCCTCTGTAAAGGGAACAGCTGGAACCTCACATTACAATGGACAAGAATCACGCTTATGGAAAAAGAACTGTTCTGTTTGCTCAGGTCCTCTTGCTTTTTCTGCCTCTCTTCACCATCAGAACCAAACACCCTGCTGTGGTCCCTCTCCATCATCAGCCAAGGAAGGAATTCAAGCCCAACTACTTTTACATGTCCATGTTTCAAATCCATACTTCCCAATCTTCTCAGAAATGCACAATTACCTTCCTAGCACCAACGTTTAAAACCTTTTGGCGAACAACATCCTTGACTCAGGATGGATCAATCTCAGCATCAAGCTTCAGCCTCAGCACTGACATAATCGGAGGGAATATAAAACCCAACGTGTGCAGCTACAGCTGCTGCTAACAGGCCGCTGAAGATGTCTTATTTAAGGCACAGAACAGTCATTTAGGATGGCCTTGGACTAATCAGCCCAACATTCGCCATCTCCCATGAGTCGCTGTGATTTCTTTTTGATCCTCCTATACTAGTCTAATGAGATTTTTAATTGAACTTTATGGGTTCCCTTTGAGGACCACAGACCTTGCAATCAATCTGAACTGCAGTAAACTACTTGAAGTTTTCTCTTGTGAAAGGTGAGCCATCCCCACACCATCTTCCTTGGCATAAATTGAGGCAAAGATGTGTCTTTCAGCTGCTGCTGCTGGCACCTCTTCCACCTTCTCATAAAGTTGAAGGTCATCGTATGAATTATGTGAAACAACCCCCCTACAAAAGGGAAACCTGTGGAATGCACACTACCAAAATTAAAGACCAAGCCCTGGATTGTAGAAGGGAGAAATGTTCTGGTGGTGTGTGGAAAAAGGTGAGATAAGCAATTTTATCGTCACGTTCAAGTAATAAAAGGAACACCAGGCTCAGGCTTATTTCAAACGTTCATTTGCACTGTTATTACTCTCCTCATTAAATCATGTTTATGATTTTAGTCACCATGCTTATAATTTAGTCCTTTCATCTCAAGAAGCATCAAGGTGCAAACCTGTCACAACTCTGCTGTTTTACACAGCTCCTGCAGCACTCGTTACTCGAAGTATTCACTTTTATTTTGCATTCATCATGAAAGCATTCACTGATCCCAGCCTTGCTCCTGTAAACAGAGATCACAGACCTGCTGCTGAACAAAACCTCACATTTTTGCAACAGTTTTGAAGGAATCACTCCTCCAGCCCTGCAGCTGGGGTTGCAGGGGTGGCAGGTGATGTGTTGAGTTTAAGGAGGTGTTTAGTTAGCCTGGAAGCTCAGTACCTCATCTGATAAACAGACTGTCAGGGTGTTTGTACACAGGTATCCTACAACTCCATGCAGATAGCACACTCCCAGAGAAACTCTCATCATGTCCAGCTCAATAAAGGACAACCCTGGTATTTTAAGGGTGTATCAGATTTTCCTATGTAACAGCTCCTGCAAGCAGCAGAAAGCTGCATCTCGTCACCAAACTCTGTTGTACTGACAATACAAACTATTTTAATATGATGGAATGCTTCCCCATATAATATGGTGTACATTAAGATAAGGCAATACAATGCAAACCTAGAGGAAAACAGTTCTCAAAGAATAACGATATAGTGTTGTGCAAAAGGAGATGTAATTGCCATCGCCTGGAAATGTACCCAGCTTTGCCCTCAGGCTGCAGTGGAGCAGCAGCATCCAAAGTAGCAGTAACAGCAGGTTGTGGTGTGAAAATTCCTGCTTTTTCCCCAGTGAGGAAGGATGAAAATAGTTCTGAAAATATACAGCAAAGCTACTGCAATTTTTTTTTTTTAAATGGGGTCCTATCTTATTGCTTTTTCCCATCCCGTACCATGGCTACAGTATTTTCTGTCCCCAGCAGAAATTTTTTTAAAGCCTATTATAGATAATAATGTATAGCTTTAGGGAAAAAGAGCTATATTAATATAATACCACCCCAATATTTCTTAATAGAAAAATTAAAAAAAAATAATAATCAGTGCTATAATGAGAGCCTTGCCTGTTCCAAAACACATTTTTATCCCTACACATCTCCTGTAGCTAAGCTGTAATCCCATGCATTTTTCACATGCAAATACACACTAATAGTGCTTTTGTAATTAAGTGTGAGCACCTACCATGTTAGAAATCTTTACCTGGCCCTTCAGAGCTATGAGCCACAATATGCAGGTTGACCATGCACAGAAATGCAGGCTGATTTCATGAATGAGGTGAAATATACAGATAATATGTGGTGTTGCAGAAAAAAACCCCAAACCCTGAAACCCTCACCTTTTTTATTTTTATCTGCAAAGCCACTGAGCTCTGGGGAAAACAGATTTTCTAACCCACTTTCCAACTCCACGTTGCAGCCTCACAGGTAACTTCTTAAAGAAAACACTGAGAGGACTGGAGGTAAAAACAAGTGAGGAGGTGAAAGATGCTGTCAAGAATAATGTTGGTGGAAAGGAGAGGAATTGGGGTATGGAAAGACACATGTTGCTGCAGGCAAGTGGTAATGAGGGGACATATACTGAAAGGGCAGAAAGCCCACAATAACATTAACAGAAATTAAAGTTTTAGAAAAAAATTTAAAGGCAAGTGGCAAGGGAATGAACACGTAAGGACAGATACGGTGGTGTTCTCTTCACCAGTTGTTCCTTGCCTTTGCTGGTCCCACACCAGCCAGTGTGATCCAGGTGTATAAGCACATCTGGAAATCTAAACCTGGACAACTAAAAAGGGAGAGATAACTACTGGGAAGACAGACAAAGAGCCAAAGTATTCTAAAATACTGTTTTTCCAAAATCCACAGGCCTAACCTAGAGCTCTGCTCCCTCCAGTTGGTTCATACTCAGGTGACTCACCTATATCTAGTGGAGAAATGTCATTTACAGCTGGTTTGGAGCACACGGGGAGAAAAAAACCATATTGACAATTTGATTCAAACATGTAGCTACGTGATTTAAAATCCCTCCTCTTCCACATTTTCAGAAGCATATCCACGCAAGAGAGGATGCACTGCTGTTAACAACCAAAGCTACTCAGACCCTGTCAAAATTGAGGTCCCTGTGGGGAAATAAAAAAGTTCCCTCACCTAAGGATGTATAGGAAAGTTGGAGAACAAGAAAATATGTAGAGGCTGATGAATTAAAAGAAGTGCTATGTTTCCTTTTCAACTGTAATTCCATAAATGGTAGGGGATAAATCACATTAAACTGGGCTGTGTATTACTGCTGATTAAAAACACTTACTGACCTTATTACTCATGGCAGACCAGTTTTCATAGCAGATAAATTTAATCTAATGACATTTAGCCCACAAAGCTCTCTAAATCCACCACCTTCCCTCAACTTTAGTTAAAAAGTTGAGGTGAACTCACAGGATTGCTCCTCATGGCTCCTCCCACTGCTCTGGCTGCTCTGCTGTTGCCTGCCAGGGCAGCCAATTGCTTGTAGGAAACGGCCTCTCCAAACTTCACATCTCTCAGGAGGGTCCACAGCACTTGTTTGGTGAAGGAATCTGCAAAGCAGACGAAGGAAAGGCTGTTTGGATGCTGAAAAGAAAACACACAAAAAACCCCAAGATGAAGTATTTGAGAAACTCAAAGCAAAGCAGAGGCTCAACAGCAGCTTTCTAACTTAAACAGCCCCACTGCCCTGTCCTGTTTTGTATCCTGTATTATTACTACATTTGAATACATTATTATTAGAAAGAGCGCTTCAGGTCACCCATCACTATAAAAAAAAGGATTTAAGGCTTTGATTTTCCTATATTTTTAATTTGCTTCAAGTACAATTATCCTGTTAACTCATACAATGTGGTTTTTTCCATTAAATTGGCAGAGTATAAATTAGCATAGAGTCAAATTAAAAAGGGAAGAAATAACCAGCTCTACCTATTTTACAAAGCCCTCGCATCTCCAGCTAATTTCCAACTTCAGCTGGGACACGAGGCAGAAGAAGCCCTAGAGCCAGTGGACTTGGTATTATCCTGCCTGACTGCATTTTATAGCCAAGACCCCCAAGCTACTGCTCAGCAGACATTCCAGAACATAAGGACTAGCTGTGACCTTGAATGTATGGCACTTCCTTAATGATACAGGGCTGGGGAAAGAAAGAAAAAAAATGTCTCTTCCATTATTTTAATTTTAATTCACCAGCAAATTGCTTCTAAGTGTTCCAATTGCTGAAATAATGAATAAGCAAATGCATTAGTACAAGCTTCCTTCTGCATGGCGGGGTTTTACCTTCCCAACCCAGGATTATTTTACAAAAGGGAAACCCACAGCTCGGGTTTTAGTTGGGTTGAACACCTATTGCTCTTTCAAGGCACTCTGAAAAGCTTTGAAGATCTAACTACTGAATAACTTACTGAGAGGAGTGAGCTGGCAAATAAAAAAGAAAAAAAGAAGGTAAAAGAAAAAGAAAAAAAAAGGCAGAGAGACCCCTTCCCCAGCTGAGAGCCTCAGTCTCCTGCTTTGGCATAGAAACAAACTGATTAAAAACATTTTCTTTCTTTACTTGTCAAAAAAGACATTGATTATGTTACATAGGAACACAGCGAAATGTGATTTTGTTCTTAAAGGAAACCCATACACCATTATGTGTGTGTTAAATAATAAAAATCACTTCTTAACTGAAGGGAATGATAATCACTTCATTGAAAAAATCTGTTTAGTCTTTATTATAACATTAAGCAAATTAAACATCAGCATAATCCAGGTGATACGAGAAAAGGGTCATCAAAGAAATTAACTTTGTTGTTCATTAATTTACATGGATTAGTAGAGGGCAAAGAGATAGCAAATCTGCTCTAGTTTTTTATGATATAATTTCAAACTGTACACCATTTGTGGCAGTAGGGTGACTTTGGGGTTAATCAGACTGATTTGTCCTTTTAATTGCTTTCTATTCAAAGAAAATTCATTAGATAATGTTCTCTTCAAAATTCATGAATCAATTTAACTGAAGAAACCACATTAACAGCTTTGGGTTCATTAGCACAAGCAGTCATGTTACTGGCTGATTGCTAGGAGGGCTTCCTTTGGCAAACAGATTTTGTTTACTGTGATTCCTTCAGAAAGGTTTATTTCAAATAAAACTCTTATTTTTTTTTTTAACCCCCTTTTTAAGCCAGCAAGCTTAGTGTTAACCTCGCTTGCTCAGGGGTCTGGGAGAAGTATTGCCTGATGTCATCTTTTAAATCAATGAAATGCAGGGACTGCACATCGTGGGGGCCCGATTTAAAAAAAAAACACCACCTTTTTTGCCCTTATTTTTGGCAGGGGAGGTGGTGGGATGGGCTGTGATGGATCCAGAACCTTCTGAAAGCCTGAAGGGATATGGGGAGCAGTGGGTGCAGCTGGGGCTGGAGGATGGGGCAGCTCCAGAGCCTCCCAGCACTGTGCCAAGCCATGCCCAAGTTATTGAGCACCTTTTAACCTGCCAAAAGAGGGACAGAGATTAACCTCTCCCAACAAGCAGGGGCAGAGCTTATCCTCCTCCCAGAGCCACTGCACATTTTTCATGGGAGAATATACTGCACCCATGTAAACCACTGGAAGTTAAGAGTTCAAAAGAACAAAATCTTTAGAAATCGTGCACATCATTTCATAAATGTATCTGAAAACTCCATTTCATCCTGTAGGGAGCAAGTGCATTAATTAGTTTAAGCAGCTCTCAGAGACAGTGCCAGAGAGTGTTATTAAACTGTCTGCAAGTGTGAGTGCCTGTAAGCATAACCTGCCCAAATGAGATGCCTGAACTTTCACCAATTTCCAGTGTGTGCCAACGCTTTCTGCTGTTAACTCTCATTATGAAGTGCTGTAAAACACTCACATAAAAATTAACACACACACAAACCCCCTCGGTGTGTGAGACCCCTCCTCCAGGAGCAGAGGATGCTCCTGCCATCCCGGAGCAGGTGCCAGCAGAGCAGTGCCTCAGCTGAGCCACATCACACACACAGCATCCTCCAGGGTCCTCTCCTCCCTCTGCACCCACCTGCACCTCACCCTGTACAATTCCCTCCAGCTGCAGGGGCTCTGAACAGCCCTCATGTTACGGCCAACACATGTTGCTCAATGCTCTCGTATTTAAGCAACTGGTAATTTCTCAGATTTTACATGGGAATGCTCACTGCAGCAATTCCTGCTGGGAGCTGGAAGGCAGGAGTGAAAGTGGACTGAAGGATGGAGGAGACACCTGTATCCAAGTCTGGTTTCCAAGTCTCTCCAGCCCTGAGGACCCATTTCCACTCCCAGCTGCTGTGTTTATGGCACCCAGGGACCAAAAAGGGAGCTGGAAGTGTTTCACAGATTCATAATATGGTTCAGGTTGGAAGGAACTATTCAAGGCCAACTAGTCCCATCCTCCTGCAGCAAGCAGGGACATCTTCAACCAGATCAGGTTGCCCAGAGCCCCCTCCCATGCCCACTATGAGCATCAGAGCCTGTACTCCTTTCTCACCAGCATACTCCTATATCATGGGTGATAGATTGTGTCTCCAGAGCACACTGCAGCAGCATGACTGAAGGAGTGATATTCTATGAAAACACATGGCATTGTGCCCCAGTAGAGAGAACATTCTATGTTCATCCCCCATTTATCTGTAGATAAATTAAAATCAACTGCAAAATATTTGGATTAGCAACCCTTTAAGTAGGTGTCAGAGTAGGTGACCAGAGCAACCTGGTCCAGTGAAAGGTGTCCCTGCCCATCTGTGTGGTTGGACCTAGATGATATTTAAGGTCTCTCCCAACCAAACCAGTCTGGGATTCTATGATTAAGCATTCAATAACCCCAAACCAACCCAGCCTGCAGCACTGAGAACACCTGAAGTCATCTGCTCCCTCCAAAGCAGCACCTTTGGTGATGACAAGTCCTTGCTGCAGACCCTGCAGTGCCCCAGCACAAACCCTGTGCCATTGCCTCTACTACTTTCTGAATACAGATGCATGAGTAAATACTTAATGAAATTCAAAACATCAGTTCATAAATATTAGGCAGTCCATAGTAAAACCATTAGAGGACACTGAAGTGCTGGATAATGTGGTCTGGGTGTTCTCTCCTGCTCTCCCACAGGTCACCATGTTCCCCTTTCCAAGCAGCAGAGAAATGTGGGCTAAGGGAGTGCTTCTATAAAGCCTTTATGTACCGCCTATGCATCCCTGTGCCTGCAATATGGAATATAATAAAATACAAACACAACTAGAATTTATAAACACACTACAGGCTGGTATCACTTCAGCAAGAAACACACCAACGTGCATCCTTCCACTCCACCTCCTGCTCAGCTGGCTGGCAGCAAGATGCTGAGCTGTGCCAAAGCCCAGTGAATGGGACTCTGATCCACAGTTTAACACAGTTTTAAGCACAGTTCCCTTCAGAGTGCTGAAGGGGTTGGGGGGCCAAATTCTATCCTTAGAAGCAAGAAACTCTCCCTGGACCTCATCCAGCAGTATTTCTGCAGGATAAACTCCCTGGAAGTCAGTGGGTGTTTTACTTCAGCAGTAACTGATATTCTGACCCATTTTTTTTGCGCAGTAGCCTTTACAGCAGCAGCTTGCTATGCAGAGGCTACAATTTTAGAGCTGATGGAAATGAGAAGTCCAACCCTTTCCATCCCCTGTCCCTGGCAAGTTGCAAACTTCCTCAGCATCCCACTTCCAAATGCAAACTCAAGCAAGGTTTTATGCAAACTAATGACTCCTTAAGCCTTAGCAACTACACCTAAGATAAATACCCATACTAGACCTGGAATGCCACAGCAACCTTGACCAGGCTGGAACTGGGTTTTGGAGTCCATGGACTGATAAGATAGAGCAGCACTCTCCAACTCCCCCTCAGGCTTCAGCACAGCCTTTGCCAGTGCAGAGCATCCCCCTGTGCCAGGTGGTTGGTGCAGTTTCTGTAGCAGTTTGCAGCAGCAGCTCCGTGCAATGAGGAAGGTCCCTGAGCATCCTCTGAGCTGCAGCTAACACACACAGAGCTGCAGCTGCTCCAGGAGAGGAGAACAAATGTTAAAGATGAAGAGACAGAGAAAATACCAGTGTCTTCCCAGACAACTAAATGTGGCAGGCAAGTCTCACACTGCAGAGGGAATGAAGGTAAGCATAGAAAAACCCCTTTATTTTTCTCTGACACCAGTTCCATGCCAGTTCCTGAGAACCGATCCCATTTTACTATCACACAGGTGCCCAGAGACCTGGAGAAGTGCCTCCTCATCCACATTATCTCCTTGCAGTTCCTCTTTCCTTGCCACTAGCCCAAGGATGCTGACTCAGACCATAACCAGAAATATCTTTATTTAACTGCTGTTACTGACCTGCAAGGATCTGCTGGACAGAGAGCAGAGGGGAAGGGCAAGGTCCACCCCACTGCTTATGACCCAGCAGGTATCTCCCCATGTCTCAGCACCTTCTAAGCCCCCATATGTGGAAAATCCCGAGTTCCCTCTTGAACTTTACTGATCAACCACTCTGTGTCATTGTGAATTACCCTATTAGAAAGTTGAGAGGAACAAACCCCCTGACTGAAGTGATGCACGGCCTCCTAACCACAGCAGCCTGATGTGCCTGAGCCCAGCCCTCACCCCCATAGAAATTAAAAATCTAAACCTCCCTCCATCAGGAAGCCAATGAACCAAGGGGAATGGGGGATGAGAACTGCAAAAATGTTTAACAAAGAGTTTTTCCAAAGAGTTTCTCATCATCAAGAGTTTCACATCACCCAAAGAATTTTAGCAGACCCCAGACCACATTTTTCTCCATCCTCATCTCTCCCCCAGCAAAGCCACTTAACCCAATGGCTGCTGTTGGAGACCAAACACCCCCAGCTTTTTGCCCTGCACAACCACCCCAAAAAGCCTCCAGCTTCCATTTCCCACATTTCAGCCACGGAGCAGATTTCAGCAGATGGGTACCATCAAAGAGTTAAGGCTGTCTCTGCTCACTTTAGGCATCAAAAAAGCCTGGCCAGGCCTCAGCATTACTTCACTCTCATGAATATAAATACTCCAACAACCTTGGTCTCATTCTCAGCACATGGGAACACAATCTCATCCCTCATCTTTCTGGGATGGGTTGCAGCATCAGTCCCCAGAAATGAGTCCTCGGTCTGGCGGGGGTGTGGGTGAGTGATGGGCTCTCCCCAGGTAAGGCTCAGCAGAAAAACCACCCCCAGCACCAAAATCCCCAA
>JAJQWJ010000008.1:1107500-1110000 GCA_023637945.1 Phaethornis superciliosus
AGCCAGGGAAATGGATGGCAGCTCCCAGCAGGGAGCTTCCCCTCTTCACAGAGGTCCTGCTCAGCCAGCTTTGCTCCCCTGCAACTAAATTACACCTCCCACCTCCCTCCCTCACCACAGCAGTCCCCAGGCAACAATTCTCCTGCTCATCCCTACATGAAAACATCCAGAAGTTCTTTTGGAAAGCATGGGGATCTCTCCTGGTACTGTTCCTGCCTAGACATGTGAGGGACAGACTGCTCATAGGGATGGCAACTCCCCCAATTAAGGGAACAGGAGTTAATTTACAAAATATCACAGAAGTCCTTACTCAGGTTTGTGAGTAGCTGTGGCCAAGCCTGTTTACGTTGGCTTAATAGTGTTGAAACTTCAATTACAAGACATGAAAAGAGTGATTCTAATCACATTGCTATTTCTGCTTTGTATCAGACATAACTTCACCATTTTTATTTCCAATAGAAATACGGAGAGGTAAACATTTACTCATGTGTTGCACTTGTGTATACACGAATGCTCCTTGTAGGAACACACACAACTGAAGATTAATATATCTGGCTATACAGAGAATGTATATGTATACACAAATATTCCATCTCCATGTTTTTTTCACTCAGATTAAGCCTCATGTATTTATAACCACATTAAAAATCCACTTACGAGATGCTGGAGACATTGATAGATGAGACTAACACAGAAAACTGTGGCTATGGTTAAAATCCAGTCCATTGTGTAACCAAGTTCATAGCATTGCAAAGACTCACCCTTCGCTACTCCTGACCTTCTCCTTCAGGATGAGAGTGGGGAGAGAGAACCCTTTCATTTTGATTTGGTAGCACATACCCAGGCCAGTGGATGTCTATCAGAAATGCAGCAGAAGTGCTGCAGTCTGGACCACCTCTGGTCCTACCAGTGGGATTTACTGGGATCCTCATGGGGTGCTAAGACAAGCAGGAGGGGAAAGAAAGAGCAAAGTCCCCTAAAAATACAGCTTGAGAAGTCAGTGCCAGATGAAAGCAATTGAAAAACATCAACCACTACCTCATTCATGTCAAACTCAGGTTATCTTTTCATACCTTATTGGTATATAATGCCATACCTGTTCTGGAAAGGACACAGAACAGTCCTTCCAGAGATACCAGCTGGGCTGCAGTTTCTAAATGACTGGGCCAGAAAATTAAATTTCTACTTTTCCAGTCATGATACAAATAAATGAGGGACTGTCTTTATTTCACTTTGTCAGAGAGCTGGTACTCACCAAGAGCTTCACCTGGCATCTTCTAAATCCTCATCAGCTGCAATGTGGAGACCAAGGATGGGAACTGAACTTTGCTCTCACACAGCAGTAACAGTCCCTGCTGAAGGACCATGTGTGACAGGAGACCACAACTGGACACCCTCTGACTTCAAACTGAGTGAGAAATCACTGCAGGCACAAACTGAGGTGGACCCTGGGCCCACCACAAGCCTTCTTTCCCCCCACGTCCTGGAATTCTTGTTATTGCCCATTGCAAGTGCTCTGCTGCCAGGGCTGTGAAAGTTGCTCTTCTCTTTCTCCAGAGCAAAAAAAAAAAAAACACCCCACATTAAATTCAATTTACCTCAATCTGCACTATTGGAACTCAACAAAAATGCAGCCTCCCAGGTTCCCAATGCAGGAGCTCTTCTCCTGACTTGTCCTCTTAACAAGACACACAAAACTGCCCCCAGTTTCTAAATAAATCAGAGGCGATGTGGTTTCCTAATTACACTGGGGTTTTGGAAGGGCAGGCAGGACCATCTGGTTCTAGTTAGACTGGAACAGGCAGGGAGGTTCTGCAGAAAACTTCAGAAGATTTACAGACAGGCTGGACGTGTCATTCTGGTATTAATGAGCTCAAAACACAGGGTGAAAAGAAAAAAAAAAAGGATTCAATCAATCACTCACACATGTCAATAAAGCACGATTTCTAATTTATACCTATAAATTAGGTTTACTAACATCGAAATCATACTCATCATGACCTTTGGTTTGAGGCCTTGGCTCAGGATTACCAGGTTTAAAACCAAACCTGGGACTGCCAAACAAGGTGCTCAAATCCCCTTGGACCCCCATTAACACACATACAACCCAGAACCACCAGAAGGGAAGTGAGAACCTAAAAACCTGCGGGCTCTGAACTTTGTGCATATGTCCTCCAAGATTTTTTTATCATCTCAGGGGTCCAGCATGCTTCTATGATGGAAATGGGAATAAACCTGTGGATTTTGGCATCACCTGGTGATTTGGATTTTTGGTATCACCTGCAAACTAGAATTTGTTATATCACACATCCCCAGTAGGCTCCCAGCCCAGAAGGAATCACCAGTGTGCCCCAGGAACTCTATTCACAACCCAATTCCACACCCACCCAAACTCCAACAGCCAACACTAAGCCAAGTTAGCTTGGAAAAAGTAATTGTGTACCTCTGGCTTTGGAACACCACTTGCAGAATGATGGATCAGCACAGGGTTACATCACCA